>LPNX010317751.1:44280-83442 GCA_001517045.1 Pseudotsuga menziesii | reverse complement strand
TTGATCAACAAGTTCTTTACTTGGGATATTGAGTGGTAAGCCTTGGCTTCTGGTGCAGTGTTGGATTTTTGAGCTATTGCTCAAATTTCATGGAGAAATATGTCAAAAAGCTTGTTCTTGAGAGATTGTTCTTCATCCCGCCGCATGATCTGATACCATATTAGTTCTTGCACATGATCTAGGAACTAGGAATCAAAATCATCAAAGAATTATTAACAAATACTCATGAATTGGAAAATAACTGGAATACCAAATAGGTTTCCTCTCTGTATATTATATAAACAATAAAGGATTACAATTTCCATGCATAGCAATAGCTTAACTCCATGAAGAATTCGAATACCTAAGGGACAATTCGAATTCAGTGAGTGAGTCTAGCTTAACTGACTCTTTGCCATGAAATCTCACTCAGTTAACCACTTGACCAAAACCTTAATTGACTCACCAAACCCTAACTGAAGTTGGAGTGCAATAAATTACTGAATCTCAACTGAAGGAGATCAAACACATGTCATAGCAATCCAATCATCAAGTGCTAGTACTGCATGACTCCAATAAACCCTGATGAGGCTAACTAAAGCTGAATTGACCATCAGAAGTTGGTGAAGGCGCCTTGTTCACTCCAGTTCATTAAAATAATAATAAATAATCATTAAATAATATATTTAATGAATGGAGGCACCTTAACTGACTGTAACTGATTGGTTGAACTGAAAGTAACCACCAGTTAGCAATTAGGTGCATGAATGTCACACAGATCACCCCTGGAGTGCTCCAGTTAGCCTCCTTGACTGTAGGAGAAAACTAAGTTAGCCTCCTTGACTGTAGGTAGGCGTGGGAGTGACTGGGAGGATGGTAATTAATGCTCCACTGATGTCAATTAAACTTAGGACAGTGGTTTAACTAGGCCAATTTGACCGAAGGAGTGAGTATGAAGGTAAATGTCTCCAACACTCCACTGCTGCTTCATGTTGTCGGCCTTCCTTTGCCACCCTCTCTTTCTACTTCTTCTACCTCACCACAGAGCTCCATGGTGCCCCTCAATATATATATATATATATATATTAATTTTACTGCTAAATTTATATTAAAATTTTTTACATTAATTTATTTTTTAAGCCATGACACATGTCACCCACCTTACCTATCTTACTTATAGAAAATATATCAATCTTAATAACATAGACAATGGATACTTTTGTGTCCATAAGGCCTATTTATACAACCACCTTAGGAGAAATATTTGTGTGTCCCATAAAAACTAAAAAATAAGAAAAAAAATAAGAATGCATGCATCAATGTGATGTAACATGGTGGAGATTGGGTGGGGGTAACTGGGATAGCTTAATGGACCCCAGGTGGGTGAGAAGTGTTCATATGCCTCATAATATGAAAAATAAAATAAACAAATAAATAAAAATAAAAAATAAGAATGCATACATCAGTGTGCTATAACATAGTAGTGAGCATGATGTGTATTGTAGTTTATGGTGAAAGATTTGTGGATTTTATCCCTTTCAACACAAACTGAAGTTAGATGGACCTCTAATGGATGATATCACTACAACAAAAACTGGATTTAGCATCAGATTTAGTGCCAAATTTTAGTGTAATTTTTTCTCAATTGTGATGAACAATCTGGCGCTAAAACAGGCACTATTGTACATTTTCGTAAAACGTCATCTATTGCGTCTTTTGTTTCATCTTTTTAAACGTCCATTTTTGCTTCCTTTGTTGCGCCCATTTTTTTGTGTCTTTTTTTACACCTTTTTTTGTGCCCAATGTTTCATCTTGTATTACATCTTTTTTGCGCCCTTGGTTACATCCTTGTTTGCACCCAGTTTGGCGCCCAGTTTAGCATCCAATGTTGCATCTGATGTTGCTCCTAATTTGACGTCAAGCTTGGCACCCAATTTTGTATCTATTTTTACGTCTACGTTTGCATCTAGATTTATGTCTAGTTTTACTTCTAATTTTGCATCCCATTTTACATATTTTTTTGTGTCCATGTTTGTGCCCAAAATATCATCATATTTCATGTCCTCTTTTGCGTCTGGGTTTGCACCTACTATTCCATCTTGGTTGATGTCTTTTTTTGCATCTAGGTTTGCACCCAGCTTGCACCTAATGTTGCACCTATGTTTGTGTGTAATATTGTGTCATGTTTTACATGCAATATTGCATCTAGTTTTACATCCAATGTTTCAACCTATTTTACACCCAATATTGTATCTCATTTTATGCCTTTCTTTGTGCCAAGTTTTGCTTACAGTTTTGTGCCTAGTCTTGTGCTTGGATTTACATCGAATGATGCATCCAATTTTATGCCAACTTTAGCATCCATATTTATGTCAACTTTAGCGTCCAATTTTGCGTCCAACTGAGAATCCGCTTTTGCATCTACTATTGCATCTAGTTTTCGGCATCACATCTTCTTTTGCGTCTAAGTTTGCACCTACTATTCCATCTTGGTTGATGTCTTTTTTTGCATCTAAGTTTGCAACCAGCGTTGCACCTAATGTTGCACCCATGTTTATGTCTAATTTTGTGTCATTTTTTACATCCAATATGGCATCTACTTTTATATCCAATGTTTCATCCCATTTTACATCCAATATTGTATCTCGTTTTAACTCTGTCTTTGTGTCAACCGTTGCTCACAGTTTTACGTCTATTGTTGTGCCTAGTTTTACATCAAATGATGTGCCCAATTTTATGCCAACTTTAGCGTCCAACCAAGAATCCACTTTTGCATATACTATTGCATATAGTTTTGGGCCTAATATTGAATATAGTTTTGAGCCTTTAATTGTGTCTAGTTTTTTCATCCATGTTTATGTTTACTGTGATTTCCATTTTTGTGTCCACATTGTCTTATGTGACATCCACTTTTATATCCACGTTTGCATTTGGTGTGACGTCTACTTTTGCGTCATGTTTTTCATCCAGATTTGCAATTAGTGTTGCATATAATGTTGCATCCATTTTGTGTTTTCTTTTGTATTTACTGTTAATTAAGAATTTAAAATTCAATTATTAATAGTGAAAAATAACATTTTTTTATTGTTTTTGCATCCATTTTATTAACTTCAATTAAATGTTGAAATATATCAAAATTATCAAATATCATTAAAAATTCAAAATTAAAACATAACATTTCTTAAGAAGTTTACTGAAAATTCTCAACATCCATCCAAAAATAGTAATATCATCGTATATATAATGCTAATTATTCATCAAAAGAACATTGGCAATTTCCAATATAAATAAAGAAACAAGACATTACTAATTATATCACCGTCTTCTTTAATCAAATCAACTAAAATTCAAATGTTTGATCAACGTATCAAAACCTTTCATGGATATCACTAGGGTAAAGTAAAAAGAAGTCAAACATATATATGATTTAAATACCAAACTAACAAAAAACAAGTTGTATAATATACATAAGTCAAAATTATAAATTTATCATATTATATATCATCAATAATATATGTAAATATAATCCAAAATGTATCATGTTCTTTAATCAAATCAACTAAGATTCAAATGTTTGGTCAACATACCAAAACCTTTCATGGATATCATTATAGTAAAGTAAAGCGAAGTCAAATATATATGTGAATTAAATACCACTCTAACAAAAAAAAACGTTGTATAATCTCTATATATAAATATAAAAGTCAAAATTATAAATGTATCATAGTTATATATGTAAATATAATGCAAAATGTATCATGTTCTTGCATAGCATCAGTCTATAACTAGCACCACCAACATCATCATCAAGATCATGTTCATGATCATCAAAATTGTCATCTTGATTAACCTCGTCGTCATTGTCGTCATCATCATCATCACCATCATCATATTCTTTTTCTTCTATATCCAATGTAGGCTCAACATAATTTGGGTCATTATCTATAGAGTCATCAATTGTTGTGATCTGGAAAAAAAAAATCAATATCAGATGTTAGTATTAATTTCATACCACAATGCATATTTCTCAAATATTTTTAACATTACCTCATACCAAATTAAAAATAAGTATAGTACAATTGCAATTAATGTGTGTGTACTAATATAACTACAAAAAAAAGCAAAAAAAGAACTAAATGACAACTTTATTAAAATGTTTGAAGCTTTATCCAAGATATTGGTGGTTCTTTGGCATTCTAGTGTATTGCCTCTCTACCGCAATAAATCAATTGAAAATATATCCAAGATATTGTAACCCCCTTTTTACTGAATCATAAGTGAAATGGCTTCATTGATGAATTTTCAAGTCTTCTAAAAATACATCCTACATTAGATGTCAATGTGTTTATGACATCTAAAGTCAATTGAATAGCCTAATGATGATTTACACAGATATGATAAAACTACCACCACTACATGAAAAACAAAAGTGAAACATAGAGGCACTTAGACCAGATTTCATGCCAAACATATTGAAATGGACCCAACTAATGAAATTCAAATTTCTCACAATTCGTTCAAAAGTTCAATTCATTTCAATAAAAATCCATCAGACTAACTAGACCTATAACATTGACATGTGTTTCTCTATAAAGACTAGACATTGTAGTATCTAAGCATGCTAGACTTACAATAGAATATCATTCATAGATATTGACAGCACACCAAACGAAGAGATCAATCCATCCCCTCGGGCTAGCCACAGTTCTAGAATGGAACATGTAAATCCCTTAAAAGAAATTTCTAGATCCTGGATTTTGATGCACTTTCTAAGGCTCCCTAGGAGAGGACCACTAAGCATATTATCAAATGGCATCATCTTCACTGATATATTCTCTTAATTCAATTTTTCTTACCTTCTCCATTGGCCAAGACGTGATGAGAATTGGAAATCGATTCAACTCACCACATTCGACATGGCTTCTTCATAATTTATGTCAGTCAATGCATGTGCATTAATTGAAATTGAACATATAAAAAAAACTTGTCCATATTGAAAATGATTAATTTAAGTAAAGATGTGAAAGATGAGTTATCAAACCAAATTCCTCTTCTCAACATTTCTAGGTGTGCCCCTTGCCAGAAATATATTGGAGGAAACTAGAAGCCTGTCAAAACAGGGAGAAATGGAAGAGGGTTTAATAACTAGTGAAGACCTAAAAAACTTGAAACTTGCATAAGATCTTGAAAAATCTTGTTATGAGATATGTATGTTGCTACCATCGGCCTTGCACATAAAATAACCCATTTCCATACAAATCTTATTTTCAGCCGAGCCATCTGCATAAATAAATTCAGCATCAAAGAAGCCTTACTAGTTAGTACACGATATTAGAAGGTGGCAGGTCCTCTTGGCAGTGAGGAGAATTAGTTATTTAGGTTAACACATACAAAAAAAACTACTAAAAATGAGACCAGGGATGCAAAAGAATATCAGAGGGTCATAATGATATTCAAGATTTGCCTATAGATCTAATTTTCTGAGAAATTTTGAGTTTGGTAATAGCAAACAGTGGATAGATTAATAGGTTCTAGAATTATTTCTTTCAACTTTCATGTTTCTCAAGGTTATTGATCTCTCTGGCACCTTAATAACAGCATTACCAACTTAACTGGGGTAATTAAAATATAAATCCTCTGTCTTTTTCTGGAGCTGAGGTTTAGCTTCTTAGATAATGTACAAAGAAGGATAAGTCTTGATATTATAACTTGAAAAAATATCTAGAAAGGTCCTTCTTCAACCCTAGATTTTAGGGTGGTTACAAATAAAACATAAAATATAAAATTAGGTTGACATAAAGTAAAAAGAGAAAGGACCACAAATTTACCTCACCAAATTCATATATGCATTTATGCACTTTGAGTGCCTTGATTCTGTGTTTTGTGTGTAACATCAACTTATGAACCATTCAGCTCATAACAAAAATGTGTGCATCTCTCACAATTGCCTCCAAAGATATGGCGTTTATTCATATTAAATATATTGCGGCAACTGTGGTTTCTATGTTTAGATTGTAGCTCCTAGTTGAATATTCGGCTATGGGAAATACAAAGCTCATTCACAGCTTGACTACGCACATGAAGGGTGGTTTTTCCATTCTACTTGAAAAGAAGAAGGCTGATTGATAGCCCTAGTATCCCCATCATAACTTCGTTCGGTTTAGTCTTTTTCACTTATAAAAATACATTTACAAAATAAAGGAGATCCAAATACCATTAATTACACTTTAAGCTTTTAACTCACATTTATTATTATCCTTGAAAAAATTAAAATATAAATCCTCTGTCTTTTTCTGCAAACAAAATTTCAATTAGGTTCTGAAAAAATTAAAATATAAATCCCCTATCTTCTTCTCAAAACAAAATTTCAATTAGGTAAGAACCCACAGATTTAATAAAATGTTGGTTTACCTATAGGAAGAACCCAGAGAGGCTTCCAACTGTGACTAATGCTCGTTTACCTATAGTTGTTAGGTGAATTTTCCTGTGCATATTTGCATGATATCAAGCCCACTAGGTAATTTTCCACATAATGCCGCAACAAAGAGTTTAGCTAGAGTGCATTCTCCTTTGATATACATTTGCATGACTATGTTGGAGATCAATTGTCATGCAAATTTAACCTATTGGTTGTTAATTAGAGAAATTATTGTGCCCTTCCTCCCTCTCTTGGTACCATATCGGTCATAGAGGCTGGGATCATATTTGTTTTGGCCATGATTGATACCCCCTTTAAAATCTAATGAAACATACTAGCATTCAATGGACATGCCTATTAATGTATGGATATCATTTACCTTCATAAGATAGGATCTTCTTATCCAAAAGGAGTTTTTGTTGACCCTACTAATTATAAATTTAATGCACATCATAATCTCAATCTCTACCAAGTAATCAGGAACAACTTCGATCTTTAACAGTTCTACATCAAGTAATTGGTCATCAACAACATCTCATGACTCACCCGATTCTATTCTTGAAAGATGGTCCGGTCATAATCCAACATGGTAAATATTGAAAAGGTTGGTACCTTCTTCCTAAAGGATTTATAGGTTCCCCTATATAAACCTGTTTCCTTTTCTGTGTGCTGAACTTATGTCCAGGTATTTTTGTGGAACTATAGGAGGTTCTATATAGGGAAATCATTGGTGTGATATGGAGGCAGGTAAAGATCTATCCGGTCGAGGATCAACCTATTACTAGGTCTCTAGTGATACCAAACATAAGTAGGTCTCTTAAAAATTCCAGCATCAACTTGCACAAAGGTTCAAAAAATGGATTCCAAACTATAACAAACTCCGATGTATCTAATGGTATGCAGTCTAAATACATGCCTAGTCTCATGTTAGGAAACATGTCTCCATCAAAGAAATCATTGTCTACTAGTTTGGTAAGTTACACTTTCCCATGAAATTAACCCATAACCTTTAACCTTGCATCACAGATGTTTGTTGACATGGATTCTTTTGTTTTTGGATATTCCTTAGAAGATGAATAATTACTACCCAAAGATTTACCCATTGCTTCTAAACATCATTGATACACAAGTTGGATTTTTTGTCTAGGCTTCACACTAGAAGATTTTCATGTCCTCGACCAAGCCAATTGTAGTTTTGGGATAACAGGGATTCTTATTCAATGTCATACTGTCAAAATTATTTCCTGGATGGCAATCTATCATGTTACCCATTGCTTCTAAACATCATTGATACACAAGCTGGATTTGTTTGTCTAGGCTTCACACTAGAAGCTTTTCATGTCCCCGACCAAACCAATTGTACTTTTGGGCTAACAGGGATTAATATTCAATTTCATACTGTCAAAATTCTTGCCTGGATGGCAATATATCATGTCCCCTTTTGGAATTTGCAATGTAACTATTTCCACTTGAAAACCAATATTGTTAAATATGAACTCTAATAAAATTTGGCCCTTTGATATTAAATGTGAATTGAACTAAATTATAATTGCAATTTATAAATTTTAAATTTTTTTGTTATCCCAATACATCCTTATATGGTTAGGGGTTGTTGGTACCATAGTATTCTCCGTCAAGCTTTTTAGATTCTGGTAGCACACATGTAAAGAGAACCTATATTTTCACTGCTGAAAAATCCATGAGTGCCCCACTCAATCTAGTTAGTTATCTTTATCTCAAATATTTAAATATTGTAACAGCATTACCAACTTAACTTGGGTAATTAAAATATAAATCCTGTCAGGTTTCTCAAGGTTATTGATCTCTCTGGCACCTTAATAACAACATTACCAACTTAACTGGGGTAGTTCAATTATAAATCCTCTGTCTTTTTCTGGAAACAGAATTTCAATTAGGTTCTGAAAAAATTAAAATATAAATCCCCTATCTTCTTCTTGAAACAAAATTTCAATTAGGTAAGAACCCACAGATTTAATAAAATGTTGGTTTACCTATAGTAAGAACCCAAAGAGGCTTCCAACTGTGACTGATGTTGGTTTACCTATAGTTTTTAGGTGAATTTTCCTGTGCATATTTGTGTGACATCAAGCCCACTAGGTAATTTTCCCACAAAATGTCGCAACAAAGAGTTTAGCTAGAGTGCATTATCCTTTGATATACATTTGCATGACTATGTTGGAGATCAATTGGCATGCAAATTTCACCTATTGGTTGTTAATTAGAGAATTTATTGTTCCCTTCCTCCCTCTCTTGGTACCATATCGGTCATAGAGGCTAGGATCATATTTGTTTTGGCCATTATTGATACCCCTTTTAAAATCTAATGAAACATACTAGCATTCCATGGACATGCCTATTAATGTATGGATATCATTTACCTTCATAGGATAGGATCTTCTTATCCAAAAGGAGTTTTTGTTGACCCTACTGATTATAAATTTAATGCACATCATAATCTCAATCTTTGCCAAGTAATCAGGAACAACTTCGATCTTTAACAGTTCTACATCAAGTAATTGGTCATCAATAGAATCTCATGACTCACCTGATTCTATTCTTGAAAGATGGTCCGGTCATAATCCAACATGGTAAATATTGAAAAGGTTGGTACCTTCTTCCTAAAGGATTTATAGGTTCCCCTATATAAACCTGTTTCCTTTTTTGTGTGCTAAACTTATGGCCAGGTAGGACTAGATCTTCTGTGGAACTCTAGGAGGTTCCTGACAGGGAAATCCTTTGTGTGATATGGAGGTAGGTAAATATCTATCCGGTCGAGGATCAGCCTATTACTAGGTCTCTAGTGATACCAAACATAAGTAGGTCTCTTAAAAATTCCAGCATCAGCTCGCAAAAAGGTTCAAAAACTGGATTCCAAAATATAAAAAACTCTGATGCATCTAATGGTATGTAGTCTAAATACATTCCTAGTCTCATGTTAGGAAACATGTCTCCATCCAAGAAATCATTGTCTACTAGTTTGGTAAGCTACACTTTCCCATTAAATTAACCCATAACCTTTAACCTTGGATCACAGATGTCTATTGACATGGATTCTTTTGTTTTGGGAGATGCCTTAGAATATAAATAATTACTACCCAAAGATTTACCCATTGCTTCTAAACATCATTGATACACAAGCTGGATTGTTTGTCTAGGCTTCACACTAGAAGATTTTCATGTCCCCGACCAAACCAATTGTACTTTTGGGCTAACAGGGATTCTTATTCAATGTCATACTGTGAAAATTCTTGCCTGGATGGAAATCTACCATGTCCCCTTTTGGAATTTGCAATGTAACTATTTCCACTTGAAAACCAATATTCTTAAATATGAACTCTAATAAAATTTGGCCCTTTGATATTAAATGTGAATTGAACTAAATTATAATTGCAATTTATAAATTTTAAATTTTTTTGTTATCCCAATACTTCCTTATATGGTTAGGGGTTGTTGGTACCATAATATTCCCCGTCAAGTTTTTTAGATTCTGGTAGCACACATGTAAAGAGAACCTATATTTTCACTGCTAAAAAATCCATGAGTGCCCCACTCAGTCTAGTCAGTTATCTTTATCTCAAATATTTAAATCTTGTAACAACATTACTAACTTAAATTGGGTAATTAAAATATAAATCCTGTATTTTTCTGGAAACAGAATTTCAATTAGGTTCTGAAAAAATTAAAATTTAAATCCCCTATCTTCTTCTTGAAACAAAATTTCAATTAGGTAAGAACCCTCAGACTAGATTTCATGCCAAACATATTGAAATGGACCTCAAGCTAGCCACAGTTCTAGAATGGAACATGTAAATCCCTTAAAAGAAATTTCTAGATCCTGGATTTTGATGCACTTTCTAAGGCTCCCTAGGAGAGGACCACTAAGCATATTGTCAAATGGAATCATCTTCACTGATATATTCTCTTAATTCAATTTTTCTTACCTTCTCCATTGGCCAAGACGTGATTACTATTGGGAATCGATTCAACTCACCACATTCGACATGGCTTCTTCATAATTTTTTTCAGTCAATTTCAATTAGGTAAGAACCCACAAGTTTAATAAAATGTTGGTTTACCTATAGTAAGAACCCAGAGAGGCTTCCAACTGTGACTAATGTTGGTTTACCTATATTCGTTAGGTGAATTTTCCTGTTCATATTTGCGTGATATCAAGCCCACTAGGTAAATTTCCCACAAAATTGAGATCATGGCTCAGCAAGAGTGACACTACACAGTTCATAGGTTAGCTGATTGAAATCATGGCTCAGCAAGAGGGACACTAATAGTCCATGGGTTAACTGCAAGAAGTCACGACCTAGTACAGTTCACAGTTCAGCAAAGAAGGAAACAACCCTTAAACTCGTATTTGATAACCCAAGGAAGAAGCAACGAAACCCTAGCAGCATATTCCTTGACCCCAAACATAAATATCAGAGCTGAGGTTTAGCTTCTTGGATAATGTACAAAGAAGGATAAGTCTTGATTTTATAACTTGAAAAAATATTTAGAAAGGTCCTTCTTCAACCCTAGATTTTAGGGTGGTTACAAATAAAACATAAAATATAAAATTAGGTTGACATAAAGTAAAAGAGAAAGGACCATAAGTCCACTAAAGAGATCACTAACACCCCCATTGTGCATCACACATAGATGCAACTGCTAATTCACAATGGTAGATGCTTTGTGATCCGGAGAAGAGGCACATATATGTAAATCTGGATGCACATAGGACCAACATCCATACCCCAAGTTGAATTCTTGTTTAATAAAAAACAAGTGCACAATCCATTCTCCATCTGGATAGAATTTGAAGTGTAGGTTGAAACAGTGGAGGTAAGCATAGTCAGTTGGATTCCTAATTTCTAATAGAAGGTATTCGTTAAAATGGATGTAACAAACTCAATTTTCATTTGGTAAAACTGAGAACAAGCTACATATAGAAAATAAGCATAACCAATATAGAAAATGAGCCTAATCAAAACATGCCATTTTCACTTTCACAATGAACCCAAAATTGTCTTCTATTCTCTGATATTTGCATAGATTTTGACCTTTTATGGATGTTACAGTGCCCAGAACTGATTATTTAACAAAAACTCATTATATTAGCATACATACCTCAGTATCCATCCACAAAATGAAATCAATCCATTTCTTTTGATGCATCACTTCTTTCTCTAGGTTATTTGGACGTCTTCCATATTTTTGTTCCTGCCAATTTGTACATATGGAGAAATTAGATAAGATTGAAATTATGTTACTACAACTTCTATAAGAAGAAATATCACAGATTTAATATACTTACAAAAGTTGTTATCAGTGCTTTTAAACCTTTTTGGCCACTACGATGAGTGGCCTTTGCCTTTGCTACCCTCACCTTGGAGGCCTTGTCCTTATAAATAAACCAATTGAATTTAATTTCACAAAATAAAATTATAACTATTTAATATGTATTAATACATTTGAAATATCATATTGAACGAAAAATTCAATACCTAAGTGATCTCCTCGTCGGCCTTTCTTTGTGCTTCCAACTTCTCATGGGATTTTACCAATTCCTTCCATACCTTCATAGGTATGTCAAATGGCCTCTGTTTAAGCCTTTGATCCTGAGGAATGTTTTTTATTTTTTCTGGTTTGGTTGCAACGAAACCTTTTACAGTTTTCAATGATTTGTGATTTTACCTTCATCACTGACCAACCAACCCCAAATTCAATCTCCATGTCCTGTATCACCATCTTTTTCAAGTGAAGTGGAATTTTAGACAAGGTGAGATTAAGATGGTCTCTAAATATCTAAAGGAAAGATTCCCTTAGCCTATTCATGAAGGTTTTTCCTGCATCTGTTCTTTGTATCTCCCCTAAAACAGGGTCATACTCTATTTTAGTACCTAAAGTACCGACACATGATACATAAGTCAAGACTGAACAAGAATTTGAGGTGCCAGGTGTTGCTAGGACATTAGAAAATGCATCAACACACTGTTCTTCATTATTGGCTGCTACTGTTGATGATCTTTTCTTGGATCTTTTACTCGACCCTCGACTGGATGGGGAATTTATTGATTCACATAGAACTTGTTGATTAGATGGATCAGGTTGATGAATTTGAGATGATTTTGTTCTCAGGAAACTGATTAAGGATTCAGGATCTAAATATTGGAGTTTTTGTAGTACTTCTATCCCAATCACATATGTTAGCAAAGCCTCTGTTACTGGATTCTTTCCTTGTCCAAAAAAAGTACAGAGATGCAATAACACACACTTAGATCGATACATATTTGAAACAAAATGTGTAAAAATCAAGTTCCTAATTTCCTCCAATATCCAAATAACATCTACAACAAATAACTACACATCAACAAAATCCTCCCCTATAATGGGATCCTCATCATTAGTAGCCCCATATGCATCCTCATCTAGCCTTTACTTGAATCCTCAAGCGAAATCAATGCTAGTGCTTGCTGCTACTAGGTGATATAAACCCATCCACCTGATCTTTTATCAAGTCAACAACCTCCAGCTTTGGTAAAATAGGCTAACCACATTTAAAATGAGGCAAAAAACTTAAGTTGCATGATACCCCTAAAATTGGGTCAAATATTTGGGTCAAGAGTTCTTTTGTTTCTGACAGCAAAGCAACACCATATCATGATGGATTTATGTGCACATTTACAAGACAAATTATAGAAAGTCACTGAAGGTACTCCAGAGTCCATAATCAGCCTTATCAACAAAACAAGCAAGTGGACAGATATGACTAAGTTATAACTAGCAATTGTACCTAGGGGTGCAATAAAAGAACGTCGTGTTGTAAGTTAAGCAAGGAGATGTGGACATATACAACAAGAAATACAATTTGAAGTGTTGAAGAACGGTAATAAATAATTGACTCATCGTCCAACAAGCAAGTCTAACTATGGAAAGAATCCCTAACGATTGGCTAGCAGCTGACAGATGTTAAGAAGCAAAGGAAATGGCAAGAAGGCTAAGGTGATAGCCTACGTGGCTAAAGGGGACAAATCAGAAAGTAATAACCCAAACCATCAGTTAACAAGAGACATTTATAGCAGCATAATGAATTTGCACATTTTCCTTTCATTGGCCTAAGTATGCTTGGCCATGTATAGACCAACATTAATGAACCATAGCCTTGGTCTTGGAAACAAAGGCCCCTGCTAGATGGTTACAAACAACAAACCAATTTTAAGAAATTTTGGGCATGTTCCAATAGAGAATAATGAAAAAACTTGGCAAAGAAGACCTATCAAATGCTCTATACAAGGGAGAGAGAGGTTGGCCAGGGTAGATAGCTTGATACTTTAACTAACTGCGCGTCAATATGAAATGAACTCCTGGAAAATATGCTAGTAGACTCTGGGTCTCAAAGACAAACTTCTAGAAAGCTCTAAAACTCTAACCTAAGGAAACTGAGTAACACTTTTTAATGCAATTCCAGTAAAAGGTTAATTGTGCAAATGCATTTAGCTACATTCAAAATCATAAAACCACCAGTAATTTAGCCACTGAAAAATGGTTGCATGTTGCAGAGCAATGGATGCTACATTCTTTAAAAAACCCTTGATAATTTTCATATTACACAGGTAAAGGATGAAGCATTAATTGCCTGAAGGTAGACACAATAGCATAACAAAGTGAACAAAAGTATTTCTAAATGACTCGTGAATCACATCTTAGAATATTAAAAAAAAACTGTAAAAATCTAATCTAGAGCCTGAGTTTTCCTCATACAATGCACTATGAATCAAATAATCGTGTATAAAGCTAAGAAGGTGTCAAAAGTTATAGATCTGTACAATATCATAAACTTTTGGTCCAATACCATATTAAAAATATTTGTTCCGTTTACCTTTAACTTTGATTTCACATAAAACTTAGCTTTTAGACAATGAAACACTAAAATATCGATACAATTTACACATATCCAACACTTAGCTTTGATACCATGAAGCACTGCAATATCGATACAAATTAAATATACTCAAGAAGCATTCTAGACAAAACAAGCGGCACCTTATATAACTGTAACTAGAAAACGTAGCACTTTTGATCTCATACTCATACCCACGATTAACAGTCTGCCATCTCTGCAGCCCACATGTTACATGAGTACAAGAGAGACTCTAATGTCTAGAGGAACAAGTTATTTGCAGGACAAGAGCAAAGAATCAGAAGTACATAATCTAGTCAATTTACATTACCTAACTGAGCCTTCCCCAAAGCTGATTTGCTTTGTTTGGGGGAAGACATTTCCAAAGTACTTTTAGTCCCAAGCTGTAGTGTCAAGTATACAGCCCACATGATCACAAGAGTATCAAATTTTGATGAGTTGCAAAGACCTCGGATGTGATCGACATAGTACCAAACTCCCAAGGCTTTCTGCTGTCTACCAGGTTATATAATATAAGAACTAGAACAGTAATAAAGAATTGACTCATCGTCCAAGATTACAAAGTTAGGCAAGAAAGTCTAACTTATATGGGAAGACTCCCTAACGATTGGATAGCAGCTGACAGATGTTGAGAAGCAAAGGAAATGGCAAGAAGGCTAAAGTGATAGCCTACATGGCTGAAGGGGACAAAACATAAAGCAATAACCCAAACTATCAGTTAACAAGAGATATTTATAGCATCACAATAATTAATAACTAAACTTAATGAATAATATAATATACTTTTGGTATATTACATCAGGGACATATTCACTACAACCTCTTTCTTCAACAGTTGGGTTGATCTGATATAGGCTAGAAACCTTATGGAATAAGCCACAAAGGAGGAGTTTCTTGAGGTTCTCAAATCCTTCCAACATGGAAAATCTCTTGGCCCAAATGGATTGATATAGACCCATATCCCTATCCAATTGTATATATAAGGTCATCTCCAAGGTCATACCAGTCTATATCAATCCTATCCTCTCCAACTACATCCCCTAAGCCAATTTGTATTCTTAGACCAGAGAAATGTACATGATGTTGTAGGTTTGGCTTAAGAAACTAGCCACTCCATCAAATCCTTTGTTCCCCCTCCTTTCATGTTGAACATAGGCCTAACCAAATATTTCGACAAGGTTAAGTGGTTATACTTGCACCTTATCATTACACAATTGGGACTCCCCCGTTTGTCCATAAAATAGATAGAAGCATGTACAAAATGTGTCTCCTATATTGTATAAATAAATGTATTTGCTTCACCGTTATTCCACTCTTCCAGAGGAATGCTCCAAGGGTTCCCATTATCGGCCCCTTTCATTTTCCTTTTCATTATTAAAGCCTTGAGTAGGAACATCTCATTTGAAATAAATCTTGGGAATCTTCATGGGGTAAAAATAACAAAGGACCTTTCTATATCACAAATTACATTTGTTGATGTTATCCTCATCTTTGGAAGGGTATCTATCATGGAAGCCAAAGTACTACAACACATATTGATCATTTTCTCTTCATCAACAAGTATGAAGGTAAACACGGGGAATCCTACCATATTGTTCTTTAATATACCTGATCTCCTTAAGCAAAATATTCTCAATCATCTCCCTTACATAGAAGAAGACTCCAATTCTTGCTTCAGCTACTTAGGGTTTTCTCTTAAAACAAATGATTACAAAATCAAGGGTTGGTTATGGTTTCTAGAAAATATTAAGGAAAGGATAGGCTCATGGTTCCATCAATGGATCTCATTAGAGGGGAGATTTACAATGGGAAAAAGTGTCATTGAATACATTCCATTTTATTGGATGGCTATGGCCTTTATTCCAAATTATATTATTTCCTCCATCTAGAATATTTGCACACAATACATATGGTCTAGAAACAAGGAAGAAAAATCCCATGCACTCTATGGATGGGAGATTTTAAGTAAACCCAAAAGCCACAGTGGCTTCGGGACTAAGGGCTTATCTCTATTTTCACAAGCTATGGAAGCTAAAAGGTATTGGAGGCTCATCTCCTCAAAGGGTCTTTGGTAGACTTGTATATAGAAAAAAGTATTTCCAACCTCTTACAATTATCAGCTGGATTCATAATGGTACTATGAGAATAGTGGGTGGCTTACTCTTTTGGAGGGTGTTGATTAGATCATGTATTTTGATAAGCTATCACCTAGCCTACAAACCTGGGAATGGGGAAAACATTAAATTTGGAGTATAATCGATAGTAGGGTTGGAAAGGTCAAATTTACTCTCAAATTGAAATCGAAATTTTGATGACTTCCATGAATCTACAAGTGCTTGCATATGTATACTCAGAACTAGACTTGCATGACAAGAATGACTAGTGTGCTGTAGAAGACTTGGGTCTAGATGGTGATCATCGGGCAGAATGGGAAACTTATACTTCCAAATTGGTCAATGCTTCAATATTACACTTAGATACTAGCCAAATGAATTGATATGGATTAAGAATAGGGATGGAGGGAAGTACGAGGTCAAATTGGGTTCTATTGCATTATCCACTAACTTGTTGGTTGATATTTCAAGCGGGTGGTATTTCATTTGGAAACTCCCATCACAACCCAAAGAAAGATATTTTGGATGGTTTTGCCTCTATAACAAGATCCAAACTTGGGAAAACCTTTAGAGGAGAGGAAAAATAGGTCCAATTTTTTTCCATACCTATAGAGAATAGGAAAATATTCTCAATAACTTATTTGTGCACTAGAGATTCACTTAGGTTGTTTGGTCAACAATGTATGCTTTGGGTCAAAGGCCAGTATGAGAAGAAGACTCTCTTAATGAAGCCTAGGACAATTACTTTAAAATCCCTATAAACTCAATATATATAGCTCTTCCTCTTACCAATATGTGGGATACTTGGATATCTAAGAATGAGGCTATTTTTAAAAACAAGTATCTTTTGATCTCAATGAATTTACATAGATCCAAATATTTATTGAAGGACCCGAGGTGACAGGGAAAACAAACAAGCAAGAAAATTGGACCCACCTAGTATTGATCCAAATCAACCAACTATTTTTGCAATGGGGAATTAAGTGGAAACCCTGGAAAGTGTGGATTGGTAGGTTTCATTACTGACAAATATAGGAACATCCCTTTTCAATAGGCACTATACATTAAAACAAACAATTTTGCAAAATTACAGGGAATGTATATAGTTAAAAATGGCACAGATCTACTCTCTCCCTAACGTGGTGATCTTCTTGGACTCAAAACTCATAACCAATTGGATAAACTGAAGCTCAATATGCTCCAACATATATTTGTATCCTCTCTTGGAAACGATCAAAGGATAATTGCCAAATGTAAGTATTGCTCACAATTATCAAGAATTCAATAAGAAGGTTGATTCCTTGGAAAACTCATCTTGCCAGTTAGATATGGGTTAGATAAGAATACAAATTAAGGACTCATATGGGAAGGTCACAGTATTGGAATTAAAAATCATATGATTTCTACAAGATGAAATGGTGTAGTAACAGAACTGTTAATACTACTCATATGCAAGGGTTGAGATCACTCCCCCTCCTATTCTTTTTCATACTATTTGTTATATGTTTGTAGGGTTGAGATTACTCCTATTTATACTTATGTTTTACTCTTCATATGGTTCAGGATTGAGATCAATCCCTTGCTTTTTTAAGAAAACATTTTGTGTATTTTTTATAGTCCTAAAATGGACAATTATTGTTGTAACTTTTGTCATGACAAGAATAAAGTGACCATCATTTTTTCTTTGGAACACACGCACACACACACACACACACACAAACAATTTTATGGTGATATAGCTTGTAAGGGTTTTCATTAGCATTATCATGGTATATTGAAGTTTATATGTTTTTTAGTACCACTTATCTAAATAAATGTGGGATAGTATTTTCCACATAAAGTGAAATTTATGTCATAGAAACAACATCAAGATGCACAGATGTTAGACATATCTCACTTAGTAAGGAGATTTCTTAGGAAGACATATGAAAATAATATTTTGAAGTATCTCTAGTGAGAGATTTTCTTGCATTTAGGGAAGGTGATATGTTCAATTTCATGAAAGTAACAAAATAAATAAAAATGATCTAGCAATCCATTTCATACTGTACCTCCCCATTTAGGGAGTATTTTGGTCCTTAAAATATTTTACTAATATAAGTGAGGAAAAAATCCTCTACCTTCTCCTAGAGTACCATTTGAACTTGTTTGTAAGTTGATATTTCAACCAAACCTACTAGAGCTCATGTTTCCTCCATTTGATTATTATGTACTTCTTTTTCAAATTCATATCTTCTGCTAACTCCATGTTAGCTACTAGTGCTAATCCCTTTATGATAAGTAAGACTATCTCTTCAATTGCCTTGTCCAACTTGGAAGACTCATAGAGTTAAATATTTCCTACATTCATTACTGAGTAAATGTGGATACATGGGGTCGACTGATTCTATAGGAATTATCACCTACCTTCTCCAACACTTCAAAAGGACCATACCACAAAGACATGACATTCTTGCAAGGATCCTCTATCATTTGTTTCAACCATACTCTATGATACCTTTAATAACTTTTCAATTATGTATTGATCATGTCAAGCCTTGTACTTTTCATGTGAATTATTGAATCTCTCATGTACTTGTGAATGGATTGTCCCCATATTATATTCTAATGATTCTCCTATGGTGTCTTCCCTCACTCCTCATAACTGTCCATAAGAGTTCTCGGTGGCATGAACCTCCAACAAACTCAAACCCCAAATATCTTTTAGTGAAAATCAAAGCGTTTAAAACATGCAAAATATCCAACGTTTCATGTCAAAACCAAGCATATTAAGATAACCAAAGTAACAAAGCATGTAATTAGTCTTTCGATTTCTTCAAATCCGCAAAAACTAGAAAATTTCTTAAGGCTTTCCTTCCCATTACCTTCATAAAGACTCACCAATCACCAGCCATTTAATTCTCAGCAATCACACAACCTAAATAATTCCCTAATACAAACTTAAGAATAGATACAAACTTCAAAAATGTACAAAAATAACCACAAACATTGAAATCCATTCCTAAATAAACATAACCGAGAAAACACACAACCAGGAAACCAAATTAAGAAGAATAAAGATATGAGTAACAGGGAAAATAGCTTGAAAGAAACATAAGACAAATGCATAACGTTGAAAATTATTACCGTGGGAGGGTTTTGAGACTGAGAATTATAAGAGGGAAGCACGATATCCTTCTCAAACCCCAGATCATCCATCTGCTTGACCAATTCAGTGCTGCTATCCCGCGGTTGCGGCAGCGATGAAGAGAAAGAGGCAGGATTGGGATGTAGAAGATTGTAGAAATGCTCATTTTCAGATCCTGTAATGTGGCTTTCCATGATTTCTTTATATGATTCAAAGGCCCAGGTTTCGATCCCCGCGGAAGTGGGCGTAAGGAACACACGGATGACGAGCTCAAGAGCTGGGAAGAATGAAGTGTGTGAAATCCCCACAGTAGTGGGCGTAAGGAAAACACGGATGATGAGTTCAAGAGCTGGGAAGAATGAAGTGTGTGAATATCGTGATTGGTGGGTTTGGTATTTGGATCGATGATCTCCATCTGCATTCTTTCTGGAAGCTCCAGATTGATGGTGATAGGACATGTGCCACTGTGCACTTAACTTGATCAACGATATAGATTATCCGAATCGTCGGACGAAAACATCGATGGATAAAAAAAAAGCATTAACTTTGGGGAGTAGGCTCCCACCTGTTGAAATGCCTTACAGCGTAAAAATCCCTGGGGCTACTAGTTGTGAGAAATAACATGCATATAATTAATGTTTATATAATAAGTTGACTTCCCTTGACATAAGTAAACTTCCCTTTTAAGTTTTTGGGTTTGTATTGTGCAAGTCAAGCTATGACATAATCACAGATGCTTCAACTAGGATTTCTCTGCTTACAGGTCTCACAATTGATATTATAGGTCTATCCTTTACTCTTTTGCTGCTTTAAAATCTACCAAATCTCATCATTGCATATTAAACCTTTTATACCAGAAAGGTATTTCAACTATGAAATCTGATCCTATATCCCATAGAAGAAAGACAACCACCTTGTTCAGAGTGATACGCAGAAGTGCAAGCCAACATCAGTTCTTGACAGTGAAAGATGCCCACAGATTGTTGATATTAGGAGACATTTTCCATGCCTTCAGGTCAAATTGTTGCCATCCTAAGATGGAGAGTCTTTTACAATAATCTATTTTAGGTGCTTCTATTAAAACATGTGCATACTCTTAAGAAGTAATTATCCCCATTTGAGCAAAGTCATCTCCTCTGCACTTGCATGCTCCTATAAAATAGGATTTGCAGTATTAGGATTCGGAAATGAACTTTATGTGATTGGTGGGGTCATTGGACCAGGTTGACAGAATCTTGATATACAACAACTTTCTGATGTGGATATTTTAAGCGTTAAAATGAATGACCAATATGGCGTCTAGCAACACCTATGACACGTTGGCGAGGCACTATAGTTGGCTATACTGTACTAAGAATTTAGTTTGTGGCAATTGAATGTTACCTTAAATTTGTGAGTATTTCCAAGATACTGAATTTAATTCCAGTGTCTAAGCTACTGATTATGTTGATATAATACAAGTGGCGTAATTATTTTTTAATATATTTTCCACTCAGCATGCAAATAACAGGCATGCAACAAAATGTAGCAAAACACAACTAAATTGAATTTAGATAGGAAACTCAATCAAGTCTAATTGAACTTGCAAATTATATAATTATTGTATGTAACTTTGATTTATTGTATGTAAGTATTTAGTATTCACACCTTGCATTTCTTTAGGTATTATTAAAATATTGTGGAAAGGCTAAAGATGCCATCCTTCTTGCTAAGTTGACTTCTGTGTTTCCTAAACTTTCCTAAACTTGCAGTAGTAAGCCATTTGATTCCTCACATTTTTTTATTGTGGCCTGGTGTAATTAGAGTGTCTGGAATCCAACTAAAGACATCATTCATGTCTTGCATGAAAATCCAGAGGCCCGGCAATTGGCCATATAAAAGTTGTATATAATTTTTTTCTTGGATATTGATATATGGAAGATCTTGGAATGCTATATCTAATTGTCTTCGTATCTAGCCATGTAGACATCTAGCTTTGTGGTATGCACAAAGCTTATTTCAAGTAAGTGAAATTTATACTTGGAAGCTAAAGTCACAGGTTTGTTCACAAAATTAGGTAAGGATGTTGTGACTCTGAAGTGGATGACTTTTTATCTCAACCTAGGAAGAAAATAACCTTTGCCAGATTTGGAGTGGCATCTTGTCAAGTTCTTTTCAAGGATATAATTGTCCTAATCAACTAGATTTCCTTGCCAACCTTCTGCAATCTAATGATGATCTTATCAAATAGTGAATGTCTTTAGGCAGTGCCTAAATACATTCACTATTTGACATTCAGAGAGCATATTTGGTGGGTTTTACATTTTTTATAACCATAGTTATGGACTCAGGGAGGAAGGCTAGAAGGGGTTTTCTCTACCTCTGAATAGTTCAATGGTTTTCATGAATGCTGACTTGGCAGTATGCAAACCCCAACATTTAATTTCTCTTTATCATTAATTTCACATTTAATGATTTGTAACTTGTTCCAGTAAGTTCAGCACAAAACAAATTATCCTTTCAAGGTTGTAGGTACCAGTTATGATTAGGAGTTTGGTCTGATCAAATGGCATCCTGCAGGAACTGTCCTGACATTCAGAGAGCATAGTTTGTGGGTTTTACATTTTTTATAACCATATTTGTGGACTCGGGGAGGAAGGCTAGAAGTGGTTTTCTCTACCTCTAAATAGTTCAATGGTTTCCATGGATGCTGACTTGGCGGTATGCGAACCCCAATACGACTACTAGACGAATAATGTAAAGAAACAACAGAAAAGGAGGTGGGTTCAATATTTGAAGAGAACAATTCTTATGAAGAAAATAACAAATATAAAAAATCACAAGTAACAGGCTGGTATTAAAAAAAACAAATACCTGTTCTGCTCTAAAAAAACCAAATACCAAATAAATAAATAAATAAAGCAAATACCTGTTTTACTCAATCTGCGCTTCCTCCTACGCTTGCCATTACTGCAAAGCACAAGTAACAGCCTACTACGGTGCTTTTGCTTAATCTTCTCAACCCCCAAGCGTGCTTTTCAACCTGCAAGGGTGAAATATGCATTCAACCTAAAAGAACCCATGCTTTTTAAGTTTCCTCCTTCCACACTGGTCGCCACTATGTCCACCTGCGTGCTGCCCGTGGATTTGAGTCCAGGATTGCACCTAGGAATGCGCCGAGCCCTTCCTGTGATTTGGCATTGTTCTGGGGCACTTTCCTGGGCACCACTATGTCCACCTGCTTGCTGCTCGGGGATTTGAGTCCAGGATTGCACCCAGGAATGCGCCTAGCCCTTCCTGCTATTTGACATTGATTTGGGGCGCTTTCTTGGGTTCCAATTAAACCTGGGATAGTGCCAACATTGGGAAAGCATGTAAATATATCCCAGGATTTGGCTAAGCCCTCATCTTTCAGTAGAGGCAGTCTACGGCTCTATTCGTTGGTTCATCAAATCAATTTTGACTGAGGGGGTTGCAGGCAGCATTCTCCTTCCCTCCACCTATCAAACCAATGAAACTCCCGAGGACTGTAGTAATCTTTTGTGTGTGGTTTAGTTGAAGGTAGGCCTGGTAGCTTCTGAGCGGGGTTTACTTGAAGGTAGGCATGGTAGCTTCTGCTCGGGGTTTAGTGGCAGGTAGGCACCCTTAACTTCAATGTAAATCTCTCAATTTCCAAATTTCCAGTTACATGTTCCATCTCTGAAAGGGGTTAGAAGGATTTGTTTCTCTCTTTCCTCGTGCTACCCCTTGGTTGGATAACACCCAGTATGATCCCTCACTATCGTTTGGTAAAAGTAAAACCCTCATTTTGGCCGGCATGAACCTGTATTCATTCGAAAAGAAGGATTTGAGGCCGCCATTCATTTACAGACAGACCGGTGGTTTCAATTCTCATGCCCATCGGATAGCTTTGCTATTGCTAGTGGTTGTGGATTTTGATCTATAAATGAATTTCTTCATCTGCCTTTACATGTGAGAATTTTCCAATATCCGCTTCACCCAATACATAAAATGGATGGAAAGAGCTAAGCACCTTGTTAAATAGCTTCAGCTTTTTGGCTTCTTCGACTATGCTTCGTTTTTCGCTGTGCTATGATGATTCATTTAATCATTCTGTATTACAGTTGTGTTGTTCTTTTCATCCCCTTCCCCCGGTGGGGGTAACCACACTAATTTTTTTGTTGCTTCAGCTTTCTCTCTCCAGCAGTACCTCATAGGTTGGTTCCCCACGTTGCATCTGACCCCCACACACTACAGAGCAAGTATCGTTGCATTTTGAAGTGTTTTTACCGCGAGGCCATTACTATTCAACTAATTACCAAACTCAAATGCATGTAAATCATAGTATTTATCTCAAACCCTAAACAATTAACTTAAATGGAGCCACAACAACAGGAGTTTATCTTTTATTAGTTAGTATACACATTTTTTATTCACTTCTATAACCAAAGTCATCAAGTTTTTTCATGATTCCATGTAACTATAAGTTTTTTCATTGTTTTGAAAAGTTGTTTTTTATGATAGTTTATTTGGCAATATACAAGTTTGGTCTATAGATACACATCAAGTACACAATAACACAACTATTAGCCAACAACTTTGGGTTTTGGGGACATCTTAAAGCTCTAGTATTAGACTTACTATATCTTGTTTTGTTATTAACATGCTCTATAACATGGTCGCAACTAATTTTCAATATAAGAAAGATATTATATTCTATTAGAAAAATACATATTCTTTTTCTAGGGTACTTTAATGCTAGAACACAAGGTAAGTAAGTTGTAATCTTAAGAAACATATAAAAATCTAATATTTTATTTGTTATAAGACCATTTCATTAAATTTAGATTCACTTTAGTCTAAGCCTCTTCGAAGATAGGTCAAATCAAATTTTCCAAAGTGTGATATTGGGGTTTCCAAAGTGAAAAATATAATTCCAAATGTGCCAATATCATACTGAAAAATAGAAAAATGGATTTATAAGTGATAAGCCCCATGAAAAAAATCCCCCATACTACCTCTCGATTGCTTCAAGCCATACTACTATTGCTCCTTTAACAATTCTCCATTGTTTGTCAATAAACTAACAATTGAAATTCCTCTTAGTTTATTTTTATTTCAAGCAAACATTCAAATCCCTCTAATTTGCTCCTCATTGTATGATATATTTCAATATTATTACCATTTAATAACATTTGTTATCATTATTGTTTATTACAGGAGCCGGAGGAGGCCATGGACACAAATCAAGACATTTCTGAGCAGGAAAGAAGACCTCGTACTATTAAAGCACGCTGCATGCGAAAGTGGGTGGAAGAGGATATGACAATAGAGTCTACAGATACAATAGAAACTGACCATAATGAACGAGGGGTTAGTCATGATGATAATACATGGGATGAATACTTACAATTGTTGTTTTTAGTTGTTCAATTTCAATTCAATTAGATAATTGTACAATACAATAACATTATATAGTCTATGATCCAATATTGGAAAAAATTAATGCATGTGTTGCTTATTTTAGGTTGACAATGCAATCAAAGAAAATGAGGAGTTGATGCATTATGTTATACCAATACAATGATCTATCCTTAGACATGGGCCTCCTACTGTTAAATCACGCAGAAAACAATGGGTGGAAGAAGATATGACAATGGAATCTGCAGATCCAACAACAAATGAGCACAATGAACAAGATGTTAGTCATGACAATACTACATGGAATTAATACTTTGAGATGATTGTTGATTGTGGATGTTCTACATGTTTTGGAAAGAAAAAATTCAAACATGAAATTGTACAAAGACGTTACATAAATGGTTACAATATTTTAACCAATAATTGTTATGATCTAATATTAAATCATGGTTGCATTTAATTATAGGTTGATGCTGATGATACGGCTACTAATGGTCAAGGTCCAACTAGGTCATTAAGAATTCAACGTGATGATCCAATTCATCCTTTAAACCATACTAGGAGAAGAAGAGAAGCATTGAAGAGAGAACTACCACCTGCAAAATTTGAAGAATTAATGAATTTAGCAAGAATTGATGGCATGCCTCATCATGTTCATAGCGAACATGATGATGAAAATGAAATGCACAAAGAAGGATTGAATGAAATGCTCACAAGTTTCTTTGGGGATGGAAAAAGTAATGAGGGTGATGATCCTATGCATAACATTAATGATGATATAGAGGGAAATTGCCACCATAAAAAATTTGATGATATCAACATTCATGAATCAATCAAGCAAGTAGCAAAGATAGTCGTGTTCAAGTTGGATGCAAGTAGAACATCAAAGATTTCATGCACATTAATATTATTGGAAATCAAGTCATTATTTGGTTGGTCAGATAAGAGCTTCACTACTTTGCTAAAGTATGTTGAATTATATTTATAGATTTGCATTGTTAATTAGATAAGTATTAAATTCAATCGAATTTATTTAAGTGGAATTTAAATGGAGATATGTTATATAAACAATGATATTAAATGACATTTCTAACATGTTTCTCTGAAAACAATATTACAGGGCACTAAAGGATAAAATATTCCCCTAAGATAATGTGTTGCCATCAACTTGTAGAGAAGCACGTCAATTGTTGGTTGAGTTGGGCGTAGAATATAAGCAAATTCATGTATGTCAAAATGATTGCATCTTATATAGAGGTGAATATCAAAATAAACAAGAATGTCCTGTATGCAAAGAGAAGAGAAATTGTATAGATGTACAAAGTCCTATTGTTCCAAATAAGGTTTTACGCCACATGCCAATTTTACCTAGAATTCAATGAATGTTTTGTTGCAAGTCACTTGCACAATTGATGGAATGGCATGCAAAGAACAGGAGTAAAGATGGATCCATGCGAATTCCAGCAGATTGTAAAGCAATGAAATACATAGAGGGAAAATGGCCAGGAAAATTCAAAGATGAACCCCGTAGTATTAGATTTGGGCTTGCAATAGATGGAGTGTGCCCATTCTCTTCCATGAGCGCAACTCATACTGTCTGGCTAGTGGGATTGATAGTATACAATATTCCCCCATGGATGAGTGTTAGAAAGGAGCACCTTATGCTAACTCTCATTGTTCCAGGAAAACATCAAGTAAAAAAAATGGATGTTTATATTGCGCCTTCTATTGATGAGATGCAATTGTTATGGAAAGGCATAATAATGTATGACATATCACGTCCTCCATCAAACAGGTTCTTCATGTTCTATGGAATACTATGTTGGACAATTCATGATTTCCCGGGACTTGGTGTTTGTTCAGGTAAGAAAAATAATTTTTATATTTGCACATGATAATTTATTTTCAATTCAACTTGCATATAACTATTACATTATTATAACTTTGTTATAAAAATTAGTTATTGGATTGCAAGGTTAAAAACAAAAGTTTATTTTGCATGTCCAAGATGTGCCGAACAATTTGAGGGGTGATATTCTAAAGATCTACGCAAAGTTATTTATGCAAACAATAGGGTTTTTCTACCACCGAATCATAAGTTCACAAATCGCCTAAAGAATCAATTTGATGGAAAAATTGAAAATAGACCTCCTCCCAAGGTTATGAGTCCTGCTGATTGGCTTAAAAAGTATGAAGATGCTGAATTGAAATCTTGGAATGATTTTTTTCTTCATGATCATTCAATTGAGGAACCTGAACAAGTTATGGTTGAAATGCCAAAAGGAATGAATAGGAAATCCATATTTTATGATCTCCCTTACCTGGAAGAATCTATTAATATCTCATTTACTAGATCCTATGCATATTTTAAAAAATGTCCCTAATTCTATTTTTAGACATATAGCAGGCAAAGATAAAGACACCTTATCATCAAGGAGAGATATTGCTCTTTCACGTACTAAATTTGATAGAAAACATTTGTGGCCAAATCAAGAAAATGAATCATATGCAAAAGCACCATGGATTCTTAAAAAAAAAGAACTGGATCAACTAAAAAGTGTGATACGTTCAATAAGAACACCCACTGGCTATGGCTCGTCATTGAATAAAGATTTTACAGTAGATGGACATGTCACAGGATTTAAAACACATGATTACCATAATTTTATGAAGGTATTTGAATCAATTAATTATTATTGTTATTACTTACTTACTTTTTTTATAATTATGATAAATCGATATTAGTGAACTCTGGTGAATGGGTTTGATAGCATATCATGCCATTGGCAATTAGAGGGGATTCATGTCTTACAGCTGACTTTAGGAATGCCATAAGTCGATTGTCAGCGTTTTTAAGGTATATTGTGGGTTGATATTTACAACGTTTATGGTATGAAATGTTACTGTGTATGATGCAATGATCTATTATATTTCATTTTAAATGTCATAAATGTTCATACTAATTTTGTGTCATTTATTAGGTGGTTGACCTCTAAAGAGATCCATGTGTGTGAAGTGCCAAAATGGAAGAAGGAAATTGTTGAAATTGTAAGTGTATTTGAGAAGGAGTTCCCTACAAGTTTCATGGACCTACAAGTACATTTACTTATACACCTAGTTGATGACATTGAAATAGCAGGCATCGTTTCAACGAGATGGATGTTTTTCTTTGAGAGGTACATGAAAACCTTAAAAATATATGTCCGACAAAAGGCACATCCAGAGGGTTGCATAGCTGAAGGGTATGTATTGAATGAAGCATTTTTCTTCCTATGTGAATTCCTTGGTAAAGAATTCGTATATGGTCCACAATTTTGGGATGAAGAGCGTGCATCAGATACTATAGATGGAGAAAAACCTCAAAGTAATGGTGTTCAACAAGAAATTGGTAAGTACAATCATCATTATTGTGATTATGTTTAGAATCATTTACTATATATTTTTGTGTTTATCAAAATAAAATAATAACCTTTACATTTTGAATTATACGTGTTGATTTTTAATAGGTGTCAATGAAAGTGCCATTCTTGACAAGTTCATTCTATACCAGATGGATTGCATGAATAAATGGATTGATTTGTACGATATAAAAAGGGAAGAAGTGTTAGAAGCAAGGAGACAGTTTAAGAGATTGAACCAAAGGAATATCCCACTTCCCACAGATCTTTCTGGTGAATGGGGAAAAGATTGCACTCTACAAAGGATTACTAAACAAATTCAAAACCGAATGGATGAGGAAGGTATAGATGCAAACATAAAAAAAGATGAGATCAACATTTCTAGAGGATGTGAACGAAAGGTAAAGCATGAAATTCTTCAAGAATGTTGCTTGAAATTCTTAAAAAATGTTGTTTGAATATATTCATCAAACTATTAATTATTTAATTATGAATAATCATATTTATTTGCACTAAAAAAAATGGCCTTTCACAGGTGAGAAAGTATCCCGCAATGTGGGCATATGGTCATCATTATCGTGTAGAAAGAGTAGATGTAAAGAGACAAACATTTGATTTTGGGGTTATGGTTGATTTCAAGCAATCAAGTCGAGCAAGTTTAAAAGATAAAAACATTGTTGAAGGGAATCTTCAATATGTTGGAAAAATACAAGAAATTATTGAGTTGGGTTACCGCTCTTTCAAATGTTGCATTTTTAAATGTAAATGGTATGAAGCATTTGAGAGGACAAGAAGACATGATACCCATAGTGGATTGTTTTCTATAGACTCCTAAAAGTACCTACTAGAGGATAAGGAGCCTTATGTTCTACCAATTCATTGTGAGCGGGTATTTTTTTCCTAAAACATAATATAAATATAAGAAGCATTAGTCATCAATATTTTGATAATTCATTGCCTATTGGGAATATATATGTGTTTAATGATAACAATAAAAATGTAGTAACATATGTCTAATATATGGATCTCCTTCATGCGCAGGTATTTTTCTATGAAGATATTTTGGATCCAAAATGGATATTTGTCATTCATTATGATCCAAGATTAAGACATGTTTTCGAAGATGCTTCAATCGATACTGAGAAAACCAATGATGACCAACCAAATATAGTTGAGGGAGAACAAATTGGCATCCATGATTATGTTCAAGTTGAAGAAGATCTAGTAGAAGAATGTGAATATGATAATGATGACAATATTCCTTTAGCATTATGGAGAAGCAGGGTCATAGGTGCATCTTCAGAAGATGCTATCGTGGAGGAAGATGATATTATGGAGGAAGATAATATGGATGATATTGAAATAAATGATGAAAATAGATCTGGTGACATTCATGTAACCGATCTGGAAACAAATTTTATTGATACAGAATATGATGAAATTGAAGATGAGGATGATTACAATACCACTTTAGCTGGATGGTGTAGTAAGAATAATATTAGGTACTTGCAAGAACATATGAACATTGACAAGGAAACATTGGAAGACCTAGATGCAGATTATAATGTGAATGAAGACTTCTAAATTTGCAGTCGGATATGTAATTCATATTTAAATAATAATTGTTTTTATGTCCCATTTTAAAATGCTTCGTTATTATTTGGATGCAATAGTCATTCAATTACTATGTTTATAACTCATAGTCTAAATTAATGTGTTGATTCTTTTCTCTATACCCGTTACCTAGTGCAATGTCCTTAAAATGTTTATAAGTTAATATGACTTGGTAGCCAAAAATAACAATAATTAGTTGGATAATAGGTATTGTGGTTAGTTTCATCTATTGGTTGATAATGGTTAGAAGTGATATGAAGTTATTCATTGAGAATTAAAAAAGTTTATATATGTATATTGTAGAAGTTGTCATATGCATGTACATACAAATATAACTTGTGTACTTGAAGGAATTGGTTAACACAAATGTACGTAAACTACACTATAGAAAAAACCTTTAATTAGTTTATGTATAAGCTCACCTTTAAAACAAATATGATTCACTTAAACATATATATAATCCTTGTAGTATTCATATAGATGTTCAAATGGGATTTCAATTAGATTATGTGATTCACAACTACCCTCCAAATCAAAATACTTTTGATTAACTATAATAGGAAATGAAAAGTAAGATGCTAAATCGAGGAAACCTCATATTTTGATTTTGTTGTCGCCTTTATTCATCAAATCATCTTTTTTCCACTTTAGCAACATCTTTAAATATTGTGCCTATTTTTTCACTTAAACATGAATCTAGCACAAGTAGAATTTAAATGTAATTTATTTTGGATGTTAAAGTGGATGCAATTTGTGTCCATTTTAGCATCATCATGATATAGACCACCTAGTTGTGTACATATACAACCTAGCATAAGGGGAATATAAATGTAATTGATTTGGGGTGCTAAAGTGGACACAATAAATGTAATTGATTTGATGATAATTACATTCACAATTACGTGATTATAAGATAATGATGATGACAATGCTGTTTTTGATGATGACAATGACAATGATGATGATGACAATGAGATGAATGATGATGAAAACGATGGAAATGATGATGAATTTGACAATGATGTGATTATATGGTGACGATGATGATGATAATAATGATGACGATGACAATTGTGATGACATGAGAAATGATGATGACGACGACGATGATGATGATCCTTATAAGAAAGTGTTGGTAGAGGTAAATAAACCTAGTTTCAATACAAGCTCCAAGATTAAAATGTGCTCAATCATAGTTATAATTTATGCATGCTTAATATTGTAATTGTATCCCACTTGTTATGCATGCTTTAAATGGTAAACATATCCCATATGCTTTAAATGATGACGATGATGAACTAGATGTCAATGATAGCGATGATGTTTTTTATGATGACAATGATGGAAATGATAATGATGAACATCATCATCGTCATCTTTGTCATTGTCACCATGATTATCACAATAGTCATCATCATCGGCATTCGTTTCATCATCATCACCATTATCCTTGACACCATCATCATCACCATTTTCCTTGACATCATCATCATCATGATTATTGTCATTTTCATCAACTATTTATCATTACCTTTGGCATAAGAAATAACATCTACCCAAAATATGTGATTAGTGGAAAATGGCCATGGAGGACACATACAATTTATGCATGACAAATAACAACTTATTTTTTAAGATGATCAACATCATCTTCTCATTGTATTCATCACCATTCTCATTGTCATCATCATCATTCATTTCATTGCCATCATAATCATTGCCTATGTCGTCATTGTCATTATCCTCATCATCATCATTGTCATCGTTCTCCTCATTATCAATGACATTATCATCATCATCATTTTCATCATTCTCCTCATTATCAATGACATTATCATCATCATCGTAGCCATCCTCAATATCAGATTCACTATCCTCATTGTTATCTTCAACATATGGGTGTAAAATTGGATGCATTAAAAGTGGATAAAAACATGGATGCAAAAAAGGATGCAAACATGGATGCAACAAAAGTAGGTGCAAAAGTGGGCGCATAATGGGGTGCACCAAAAATGAATGCAAAAGTGGATACAAAAAATGATGCAAACATGGACGCAAAACATGATGAAAAAAGTGGTGCAAAAGTGGATACAACCATGGATGTAAAATTGGATACAAAATTGGATGCAGAAGTGGATGCAAAACAAGATGCAAAAGTAGTTGTAACATCCAATGCAAAACTCGATGCAAAAGTGGATGCAAAAATGGATGCATAAAGGGATGCAATAACTGATGTAAATTTGGATACAAAAAAAGATGCAAACGTGGATGCAAAAGTTGAAGCAAAAGTGGGTGTAAAGTAGGCACAAAAATGGGTGTGAATTGGGACGCGACAAAAGTGGATGCAATAGTAGATGCAAAAAAAGACGTAAACATGGATGCAAAATGGGATGCAAAAAGGGATGAAAATGTGGGTGCAAAAGTGGACGAAAAAGTGGATGCAAAAGCGGATACAAAAATGTCTGAAACAAAATGAGATGCAAAACTAGACTCAAAATAGGATGTAAACTTTGATGCCAAACTTCGCGCATGAAGGGATGCAAAAAAAGAAGCAGAAGTGGATGCAAAAGTGGATGTAAAAACAGATACAAAAGTGGATGAAAAAAAGGGCGTAAAATTTGAGGCAAACATGGATGTAAAAGGGGGCGCAACAAGAGTAAAATGTACAAACTAGGTGCAAAATTAGGTGCAAAACTAGGCTCAAAACCTGTCGCAAAACCTAATGCAAAACCTGGCGCATAACCAAGTGCAAAACCCGGTGCAAATTATGCTGCAATTTGTGCCAGATTTAGAAAAAGGATGCAAAAAAAGCCTAAAATAGTACCAACCCTTGAAATTGCACCATTTTGTCCAAAAAATGAAGAAAAACACACTGAAAGATGGTCTAGACGCAAAAAAGGATGCAAAAAGAGACGCTAAATCCAGTTTTTGTTGTAGTGTATAATTCATTGACATGCTTCACATTGAAGAGGTTTCATACTCTTTTAATAATCAATCATTCCACTTTGACAGTGATAACCTTCTTAAGTTGTTAAATAAAAAAAAGAGAATGTAATTTTTAAATTTCATTTATAAGTGTATATAGTTTCCTTTTCTCACTAGTTTCCTATTTTCATTTCACTTATCTATTTATTTTCCCTATAAACCATAATAGTATCATTTATTTATACACTAGCAAAGCCACTTAATTTGTGGTTGATAGGATGGAAGTTAATTACCATGAGTTATACGTTGTCCATGGGTCAACTACCAGTTCACCCCAAATTACACCTTACTCATGCATTCAAGCATCAACTACCAATTATGCATTTTTCAACCATTAAGTTATTTTTATATTATTTTTTTATATCTCAGATTCTTTTAGTTTCATGGACTATTGGTTGTCCATTCATTAATTTTTAAAATTATTTATTTGGAATTTCAAAAGACTTCCATAAAATCAATTTAGACAATACATTTGTCTCATCCTATTTTATAAATAAATAAAAACATAAGTAATAGTTCACCCCAAAATTCTAAAATATTAATACCTATACCCTTAATTACAATCATTTCTACATTGCAATATTGATAAATGTAAGTATTCAAACAGATCTCCACCATGGTACTACCATTACAACAACCTCATGATGCAAGATTCACAATTCACAAATAATCTCTATAGATGCTCTATGGCCTTTCTTAACCTTAAAAGATCTACAAAATATATGTATGTTTCCACTCTCGTCATATCTCCATTTTACAAATTTACATGATAATCATAGCCATGCTCATCATATTGTGTAATATGCCACCATTATAAATTAGAGTCTTCAAACACAAAGAGGAACTTCAAGATCAGCGGTGTCATGGGAGCTTATTCCAAATTAGCAGATCAAACCCGTTGCTAATTATTATTAGTATTCTTGTCCTCGGGGATGCTCTCCAATGATGCATTCCATTCACTGTGGCTGGTCATTGGCACTGCACTGCCACAAATATTTTCACATTGATTATATACTGCGGATGTAACCCACCTAGAACTAAAAAAAAATTATATTTTGAGAAGATATTACTTTAAAATTTATTGTAAAGTTTTATGTTGTAAACCAAGGATGTTCAAACATGACTATAATTGAATTATTTTATTATTTTATTATTTAATAATTAAAATAAGAGACACGTATCGAAAGAAGACTGTTGAAGAGTGTTCGCTAATCCACTAGGAGGAATAATCCGCTGTAGAAGGCCAAAATGACAAGTGGGAGTAACAACATTCTGTCACATCCCCAATCCTCTACTCGGTGGAGAGGACGCGACTAACAACTAACATTCCGGGTAATATAGCCCCATGAACATAAAATAAATGCATTGTAAATAAACATACACATATGCATAAATTACTATCAAACAACGGAAGCAATTTCATTCACTCACAGCATTTAACGTGTTCATATGGATTTATAAAACAAACATAGTTGCAAGGATTTAAACAAAAGAATACTTATCTTAGAAGAAGCTTGTCCCACAACCATCTATGTTGTTGCAACGTTCCACCCAACCATAGGCCAGTGTGCTCAACAATTGCTCAGCAACACTACCGCCCCCCGAGCTGGGCATGATTCCAAAAGGAATAAGGGAAACACTAGCAGGCTCACACGTAGCTAAGGATACACAAAACTCAGCAAAGCCAACACAGTTGGGTTTATCAGGATAATAGGGAGCTGGAAAGGTTGGTTTCTAAGCTAGTGAGCTCAATCCAAGAGCTATGGACACCTGCACCAGAACTATTTTGACTTCTAAAACATCCACACACACCCAACACAAGGAATCATCCCCTTCTCTGCTACATAGTCCCTCGAGCTATGCCTTCCCTTCCAGTGCTATTCAAGGGGTGTAAAGAACAAAGCCATCCCTCTAGATCTGACTGTGAGGCTCCTGTACACACTATGTTTATCAAGCTGGCTCAGACCCCATTTCCACCCTAAAAATAGTTCAACCAAGACAATAGAGGCATACACAACAATTTCCAGATCCAAGATTGATAAAAATCGACTTGGGAGCCAAAAATGAATTTGTAGATGGGTAAAACAACCCTCTTAGCAGCAATTCAAATTCCAGATTCGTTTATGGCCCTAACGTGTCCAAAACAAATCAATTGACACCCAAATTCGTGGCTCTGTTTCCCCCATTGGCTGTGCAACTCTGAACCCAAAATTCCCCAACCGTGGAGAGGTAGAAACAACACAAAAACACCCAGGAGTGACCCCAACCACTGAACGTTAAGAAAAACACTTCTCAGCCTTGGGAAAAATCAAGAACACAATAGAGAACCTGAATGGTGAATGCCAGGAGCTCCAAAATCATGGGGAATACCAAAAACGTGAATGGTTTCACACATAGGAAGTTCAGAATGCTTGAGAGAGCTCATGTCAAGGAAAAAATGGTGAGGATAACATCAAAAACATGGAAGCATGGTAGAATGGCCTAGGTTTTTGGTTTTTTTATTTCCCAAGGTGTCAAAACGTGTTTCCCAACAACTGATGGCTTCTCCAATTCGAATTTGGGCTGTCATACCTTTCCCATCCCATGCAATAATGAACCCAACCAATTTTTGGCAGTAATAAATGATTGGGTGAATGAGACAAGAAAGGTAGTTGACAGTTTGATGGGTTCTCCCTCTGACATTTGGCTTTTCCCCATTGACCACAAAGGTTAAATATTTCCCCCCGTTATCCTTAGGAAATCATGCCCCTTCTCATTATTATTGCATTGAGATAGTTGGTTGTGGGTTTTTAATTAATTATGTAATTACATGATGATTTAAAATCGCAATGTGCCTGGCTAGCACAAAACACCATCGACACCGATTTAATCGTCGGAACATAAAAATGGCAACCCATGGTGGGGATTTTTCCTGTAGCTCCACACCATTATTAATTACAATATGTACATCATATACATTCAATGCAAATGGGGTCAAAACCAGGGTGTTACACATTCACTTTCTAGTTGTTGCAGGAGGTAACATCCCTATAATTGTGGTCATGTTCCTAAGGAAAGGGGAACTGAGTAGGTGGCTCATTTAATTGCAAAACTGACCCAAATACCTAGGAAAGATTATTTATATGATAAAATGAGCAGAAGGATCACTGGATATTATTATAAGAGACTAGAACCTTGTGGTTTGCTGGAAACTGAAAATTTAGGCACACAAGTGGAATTCGATGAGGGGAAGGCTAGAGTGAATTGTTAAGAGTCTATGTCTGAAAGCGTGACTACTAGGTTACTAAGAGTACTATATAGGATTCTACACATCATATTCGTCCCAGTGGTTCAGTGAACAGGCTTGGGGGTCCTAAAGAAAATAATATTGGCTACTTCAGGAGACGGTTAGGAGGAACGGTCTTCTTTGGGTGTTTGTCCACTTCGAAACTTAACATGTTCTAAGTTGTTCTAGTTATTATCTTTAAATGTATTTTGTAACTCAAGGAATTTATGAATGTTAAAATCTTTCCTAAAAGTATTATTTGTTTTTGTATTAAAGTAGGAACATATTTTATTTCCTATCAATTTTATTAGTAAATGAATGTTATTGTTTACCCATAATTTTCATAGTAAAAATTAGTAGGCTATCTTATATTTCTTATTTAGAAACAACATCGTTTTTTCATATATAGTTTATTTATAATATTATATCGATATTGAATAATTAGTATTAATCTAGTTCTTCTTTATACCCTTGCAAAAATACTTTTAAGGTACATAATAACAAATAGGTTGCAGAATAATTAAAAAGTTAAAACAATGCTATCACAAGTCAACTAAACAATGAACTACAAATTACAGTACACAGAAATCCCACTTTTCAACAAACCCTAGTCTAAAAGAACGATGGCATCCATCGAGGCTTCAAAACTCATAAGAATATTAATAACTTGCTCAATATAAGATTTTTTTTTCAACCGAAAGGCTTTTTACTTCTACCAAATTCACACAATCGAAAGGCTCACGAATTAATTATGTTTTTCTAGATTATAACTTTAAAAACAAACAAATATATCTTTTACAAGCTCGGTCAATACAAGTTAAGGGTCGAAACCTATAAGGTAAATTATTTGTTAATAATTTACTCATCATCCAATTTTACAGCCAAAAGGCTTAACATTTTCCCAAAAATGATAATAGGGTTCATCAATATAGTTTTAATAAAATATATAACCATAATAAATAATAAAATACCTCATTTAAAGATTTATTTTAAGTCCGGAGTTAAAAAACCTGTAAGGGTTATTCTTTTCCTGAAAACTATTTAAACGAACAACCTACAGCGAGAAGCCCTAAAATCTTATAACCAAGAATGGGTCCTATCATTGAAAACCAGTTTGGAAACGTTTATGCGATTTATTGTTTTTACAGGACCATTCCGAAATTAGAAACAATCGTATTAATAATATTACATCATATCAGAACCAAGAATAAATCAACATTATGATGGCTTTTATGCCTTAAAAACCCTGTAAAGTAAAACGTATGAAATCCATTTCACTAGATAATAAACAAAATATAAATTTTATGCAAAGTAATAATAAACGATATATCAAACAAGGAGTAGAGCCGAGAGCAAAACAAAGGTTCTAAAACCAAAACGCAGTGTTTTAATTGCTTAAAACATTGACAAAAAATTACATTGAAAACTTCAAAGTTTTAAACCAATATCGCTATAATAGCTTGCCATGAAACCCTACGGTACTTTTCGCACAAGTAATTGCACTACATTTTTCTCCCGAGACTCCACGGTCTGTAGTAGGGGATTGATCATATATAAAAACTTAAAAAAAAAACTAACATTTATTCTGGTGGTTTCAGAACACAAACTTCTCTCTCATCTCTACCAAAACACAAAGGAGTATACCATTGAAAACGAAGGAGGGTCATAATTTCCAGCCAAGACCCAAAAAAAAACTTGTTTCCATCTTGTCTTTTCTTGTTACACCACATTCCGTCAAAGGTAACGTAAGGTTCCAAGGTTCTTGGGTCTTACCAGAACCCTGTTGACGCTGGAGCTCGAACTTAAGGGTGTGTGCAAGCTGATGAGGGTCTTCTTTGGCGCGTTAAATGCAATATAAAACTGAAAAAAACATGCATCCGTCAACTTACATGGATATTTTGAGACACTTACACAATGAATCTTGTGATGAATAAAAAAAATAAATGTAGGAAATTGAATGAAGTTTCCAAATATATAATTTTTTTCTATTGAAAATGTTCTTAACTATCTAAAGTTAGATATTTTTTAACAAGCACTTTTTATTTTTGGGACAAATTACAAGGTATATGTTTTTGTGGGTGCAACCTTTACATATAGAGAACATATAGTACTAGTGCACGACTATTTTTCCAATAATAAAAACAATATATATATATATATATATATATATATATATTAATTATCTAAGTGATCAAACCTTGAAAACGGTATGTAAATTGTGGGTGCAATGTTTGAATGTCTTAATGCAATTAGTTGGAAATGGGTTTTTTATAGCATGTAGAGGTCGGTGTTCTTTAGTGCACCATACAATTTGTTTTCAAAATGGTTGAGAAAGAAAAGAGATATGGACAAAACACTAAAAGTGTGTTTTTTGAGTTGAGGAGTGACGACAAAAGATAAATAAGGCAAAAAGAGAAAAAATTATATATTCTTATTAACATTACATATTTGGAATCTGTAAAAAAAACCATATCTGTTTCTAAAATTTCATAAAAAATGGAGGTGTGCAACATACTGTAACCAATGACTAAACACAAGCATATTGAAAATTTGGATATAATGCTCAATTAGCCATGGTTTATCATACTCCAGGGCATAGGCATGATGGATCCGAAGAAAAGTATGAAGCAGACACATGGGCTTAAGAATTCCACGCCAGCATGGGTGGAGGCTCGGCTTTATAGTTTGGAGGGAATACATTTTTGAATTTAAACAAAATGAGCGTGCCTTTTATTGAAGCAAAATGGGTGCACATTTTATTGAAGCAAAATGGGTGCGCGTTTTATTGAGGAAAAATGGGAGCACATTTATTGAAGAAAAACAGGAGCACGTTTTATTGAAGCAAAACGGGTGCACGTTTTATTGAAGCAAAATGCCTGCACATTTTATTGAAAAATAATGTGCGTGATTTTTTAAATACTACAATGAC
>LPNX010317751.1:32322-43113 GCA_001517045.1 Pseudotsuga menziesii | reverse complement strand
TCTATCTCTGCACCTACTAACACATTGTCTCACTCTCTTTCCCCCTTTCTCCACTTACCTGCAATATCTTAACACCCTGATTGGTCTCTACCTCTAACTCCTTAACACTCCCTCTCCATGTCTACCTTTAACCCCTTACCACCCCCCTCCTCCAAACCTTTAAATGGTATAATCACAAACCCTCCACTCTCTCTCTCTCCCCAAATAATCTAACTACACCTAACCCACACCCCCCTATCTATTCCCCAACCATCTCTCTCTCTCTCTCACACACACACATCCCTCCACTCTTTCTCTCTCTCTCTCTCTCTCTCTCTCTCTCTCTCTCTCTCTCTCTCAAAACCCCAAATTTTCACAAAAAATTAAAATTTTGAGATAACATAAAATGTTGGTTAGTGTAAAATGAAACAGTCTAACGATTAGTATTACACATTTTCAAATTATGTTAACTAAAGAAACTTCTTTTTCGTAACGTAAATAAGATTTACTTGCATATTGTTTTCTTTCAGTTCTACTAATGAGTCTGCTTTATGGCAAGTAGGTGGAATCTAACTTTGAATCCTGGGCTTACTTAGCATTTATGCTAATGCAGACAAATTGTTGGTTCTTACAGGTTTACAGGTACGATCGAACAAGTAGACATTTTAAATTCATAAAGTATCAAGAAGTGTTTCTATTTGCAAAATAATATGCTAATAAAATAAGCTGATAATTTCCAATCAAACTTCAATGAGGTAAAGTAGTTTATTTTCTCTAGTTTTTCTTGTAAGCAAAGTTTAGATAAACGATTGTCTTTCTTTATCAAGCTTGACGATACCAAAGCTACTTACTGTGTTCAAGCTTGATTAATGTAAACAAATAATTGCATCGTTCCAAGATGGAATACTATTTACCCTTACTTCCTAAGTCTAAGTCAATCATTGTTGTTTCAATGATTATAGACTTGAGCATGGTTATTTCATTGTAATTTATTATTATCATAATGCCTCTCTTACATTAAGATAATGTCTCAAGTGGCTATTATGGTAGATCTTTCTACTATGATCATAATCTATCTTATAAGAAGTATAGATTATCTTGTATACTCACAAAACTATCTAGTCCAACATACACAAATATGGTAAACTTTTAAGATTGACAAGTTGAGAAGCAACTAGTGTCTATGAAAGTTTTTAATCAACATCGAACTTGGTAAAAGGCATGTTTATAATCTAATACCATGCTATTCAACTCCATAAATTATAACCATTCGAGTTGTTGTTTTATAAGTGATAAGCTTGGATTATAAAACATGTATACTTAACATTGGTTGCAAGTATATAAGCCTACCTATAGTGAGCATGGTCGATTTCAGGATTTACCAAAACCCTAAGTGGTTATCACCTTTCACTAAGTCAACATTAAGAAATCATTGTTTTACCCAAATGCCAAATCGAAGCTAGCAAACATTATGATAAAGATTTTATATGAATATCGTGGTGATATATATATATATATATATATATATGCATATATCATAGCTTATGCAAAGTTGATACAAATCATTGTTTTAAATCATTCAGATAATTGAACCGCAGGTAGACTTTAGAATCAACCCATGCATGGTTTTAAATATTTGAGGCCATGTGGTCACCTCCTATCTGTGTGTTGGCGGTATAAAATTCTTACAACCCTAATCACTTTGTCATTCTCCCTCCGCAATTCACGCTGGCCTTCGGGCTACTCTGCACGTTTTTTCATGGTGGACGTGAGTATTCTCCTGTACTAGCTTGCTCCAATTCTTGGGTTAATGTTATTATAGTCTCTTGAGCTCATTCTTGTTGCTATCCTTCGTAGCTATGGGTTTTACATTGCGCGAGTTCACTGGTTGTTTGCACTTGTTTGCAACCTATCTTTAGCTTCGTCTTGCCTTCCCCGTGGCCTGTAACTGCGGTGAGAAGCTAAGGTTCACATCTATTGCTTGTGCTCCATCTGCATTGTAGGGTTTGAAGACTTGTATGTGCGGTTCGGAGTTGGTGACAGTCCCGTTACTAGACTGTTCGTTATTCTTATTTAAGGTAATTATTTAGTTTTCAATCCAGAATACAAGGCTCACAATAAATATTGGTTTGCAATTAGGTTTTTAATAATGAAAGAGTTTTGGTAACTAAAACATAGTATCGCTTCTCCTTGCAGGAACTTGTGACAACTCTTTGCAGCCTGCGACGAAGATAATGTTGGCTGTCTTCGAGGGCTTGTGGATCCATTCCGGTAAGCCCTGTGTTCAATGATTGGGTTCTTGCCCTGCTTGTAACAGGGTTGTCAAAAGTGAAACCCTGAGCTTGGAAGCTTGTCCAGTTTTTCCATTAGATATGTGGTTTTCTTTTTAAATGTTGTTGGGTTCTATTATGTTTACAAACCATCGCCTCGTCATGGGGTAGTCTCGGCCTTGCGCTGGGTGTTGTAATTAGTTTCAGTTTCAAGCCTTATGGCATGTCAATTAAATACATCGGTTTTTAAAAGGATCTTCTTCGATCTCAGACTTGTTTTGCAGTGTTAATGTATAAAGTGACTCTGTGTAAGTTAGGGTTTTCCCTAACCGATTGTTAATAAAGAATTTTACTGTCTATTATATTTTGTGTATATAATGTTGTTATTATTTTTTTTTAAAGACTGTAACTCAGTCATAGTGTAATTTGTAATATTTACTTATTTGCTCGGGAAATACGAGCTAGGGTTTTTCTGAATAAAACCCTTGTTTAAATAAATCTTTCAATTTATTTTAAATAAGTTCTACTTGTTAAATTTGTTTTATTTAGTATTACACGTCTGTTGTGATAATTTTCAATTATAACTATACATTTGTCTTTCCATTTGTCCTTAAAAGGACTGTAAACAATCTATAGGGGTTTAATGGCTTATTAATACAATAGTCCAAATAAATGGATTCTAGCTTAAATGTTTTTATTTGAAAAGATTAAATATTTGGTTTAGAGTTTCAACCCTGTAGTTTATCTTCACAGGTGTAAGCCTGTTTTGATAAATCTTAAACAGTTTTTTACATAGATAGATAGTTATTTTTATATTAGTTATTAATCATATTCTAATTGTTTATATTTACTTAAACTGACAAATAGAATTTATTCAGAATTCTTTGCAAAGATAAGCATAGATTCTGTAACTTAGTTTGTTCTTTATAAGTTTATTACTTTTAATATAACCCTATTTAGTTTATAGTAGTTATTAGTCTTAAATGAATTGATATTATTAGACAATAAACTATAATATTAGTGGTTATTTTCTTTACTGAACTGAATGTAAATAATGAAGCTCGACTGTGATTTTTCTGCTGCCTCTCAATTACTAAGTAAACACAAAGAAATATAAACCTATCAATACACAGTTTAACTTCCATAGTAATTAATCTTGAATAAAATTTAATCTACTGTCTGTATTTACAACATCTTATCTACTAAGATATTTACGTAAATAAGCTTGTTTAAAACAATAAACAATAAATAACCAGATCCCTATTCTGTTTAATAATAACCTGCATACTGAAATAAATTACTCTGCTAATTATGAAATGCAACACCATATATTTTCTATTAAGTCTCTTAACATATTCTTTCATCTACTGTAAATACTCTATCTGTGCTGGAGTACAGCCTAGTCCTTCCAGGTGTGGAAAAACACAGACTAGAATTATTTTGCATTCTAACAACTTACAAACTGAATATTGAACATTCTTTTAACAATCAGATTTAGATTTATCTATCTAACACAGTAAAACAAATAATGTAGAACCTGATTAGGATAGACAACAACAGCGTTAGGAGGTTGTTCCTCCCTACCAACTCCTGGAGAGCGCTTAAACAATGCTTCCTCAAGACCCCGAAGCCTATTCCTGGTCTTCTTGGCTGAGAACTGGTGGAGCATGCAAATAGTAGACTGATCCAATAAATCACTAAAACACCCTGCACTCAGGCAGTAATATCTTTTAGCTTAAAAGCTACACTAGATCACTCAGCAGTTATCCCCTCAAACTCCTTCCACAATTCCCTTCCATTGAATTTCTCTGAAGTACATTCACCTGAATGATCACTTCCCTAGAATGATTAGCCTCATCTCTCTTCAATGTGCATTTTTATAAAGATTGCCTAGGTATTTTGGGTCAGTTGTCATTAATTAAGCCAGCTGCTTTGATCCCACTTTCTTGGGGGATCATGACCCCAAATGTAGGGAGGTCGCCACCTACAATAGTTGGAAGTGGTTTGAGGATGCTGCCACATGTCTATTTTCTCTCCACCCAATCTCCTCCACCAATTTGACCAGTAAACACTCTTTTAACAGCTCTCCTAAGCTGTTGTCTCCAACTTTTTTTATTTATAATAAAAACATTCAGAATTACATTAAATATCCATGACTCTGATGAGTCATCAATTTCAACTTAGCATAAAATTTAACATATTGTCCTCAAATAAAATCAATAATATAATATTGTTTTTTTTTGTTGCAAAAATGGGGCATGTGACATACACACCCCCTTAGAACATAACATCATCCTCGATGTTATTTATTCTTCGTCCTCAGAATTCCCCTGGAACAGAATTGGATATGCATCCCGCATATTACTTTCCAATTCCCAGGTGGCTTCTTCTGGACTAAGGTGCTTCCATTGCACCTTCACCTGACCAATGGTGTGGTTCCAAAGTGTGATATACCTCCACCCGAGGATACAGTCCGGTTCCACCAGAAAATCTCCTTCTGGTTCCACCTATACATCATTCTAGTTAACAACATGAGTAGCATCATGAACATATTTCTTTAATGCAAAAATGTGAAAAACATTATGTACTCTTAAATTTGGTGGTAACGCTAATTGATAAGCTACTTGTCCAATCCTGGACAGTATTTCAAATGGACCACAGTAACGAGGTGCTAGTTTTGCACAACTTCTCAATCTCAAGGAGCTCTTTTTGGGCCTCACCTTGATGAACACATGTTCACCTACCTGAAACTCATTTGGAGTTCTTTTAAGTTCTGCTTGAATTTTATGTCGATCCTGTGCAACTTTCAGATTACCTTGTACCTGCTTTACAATTTCTTCCATTTCCTTTAATAGTTCAGGACATAATACTAATCTATCCACCGGATTACTCCAAGAGATAGGAGTATTACATTTCCTTCCATACAATGTTTCGAAAGGACTAAATCTGGCTAACGCTTGATAATTATTATTATAAGCAGATTCTACCATATGTAAATAATCCTCCCATTTACCTGGCTGGTCTTTCACATACATTCTTAATAAATCTTCCAGTAGTTGGTTTACTCTTTCAGTTTGTCCATCTGTTTGAGGATAGAACAAAGTACTAAAATTTAATGTAGTGTTTAATCCTTTAAACAGAGATTTCCAAAAGTTACCTATAAATTTAGGATCTCTATCTGAGATTATAACTTTCGGTATTCCATGCAGTCAAAAAATTTGTTTTAGAAATATATCAGCTATGTTTGCAGCTTTATACGTAGTTTTAACAAGTATAAAACGAGCTACTTTACTTAACTTATCGACCACTACCATGATAGAATCATTTAAATTCTAATTTCTAGGTAGTCCAGTAACAAAATCGAGACTAATTATCTCCCATTTCCAGCTAGGAATGGGTAATGGCTAAAGTAATCCAGCTGGGTGTTGATGTTCAGTTTTCACCTGCTGACATTCAAAACACCTAGCGATATGCTATGCTAATTCAATCTTCATATTTGGCCAAAAATATTCTTTTCTTAACATAGTTATAGTCTTTTAATAGCCTAGATGACCTTAGTATGGAATTTTTTGGATTTTATCCAAAATTAACAACTTAACTTTAGGTACGTTAGGTACATATATTCTGTCTTTATACAGTAAAAATTCTTTCGCATTCAAAATGTACCCTTTACTTAAGCTTTCTGTTGGATTTTATTTTGCTTTAGCTTGTAAGTTTTGGTAAATTTCATTTTGTTCTATCCCTGTTTTAAGCTGTTCATCCAAATCTGTTGTATAAGTGTTGATAACTGTTGTGAAATTCAACCTTGCATTCCTACTTAATGCATCAACAAATTTATTTTCTTTACCTTTAATATGTTGAATTTCAAAATCATACTCACTTAGAAAGGCTAGCCACCTAGCTTGTCTAGCATTTAGATTAGGCTGATCTAACAGATAGATTAGTCCTTTATTATCAGTCATTAAAATAAATTTTCTGCCAATTAGGTGATGATGCCACATCTTTAGAGCATGTATAACAGCATCTAATTCTATATCATAAGTTGTATAATTCTTTTCATGAATTTTTAATTTCCTAGACTCATAGGCAATAACATGCCATTCTTGAGTCAGAACACTGCCTAAACCATCATTACAAGCATCAGTGCACACCACAAATTCTTTATTTGGATCAGCTATTCTTAAAAAAGGTGCACTGGTTAATAAAGTTTTTAAATTTTTAAAGCTTTCCTTGCATTTCTGGTTCCAATAAAACTTCTGTTCTTTCTTCTGCAAAGAATTTATCGGATTCACGATTCTCAAAAAACCTTCAATAAACCTTCGGTAGTAACCGGTAATTCCCATGAAGGATCAAACATCAGTTACATCCTTAGGGACCGAGCAATCTTCGATTGCCTTTATCTTTTCAGGATCCACCGAAATCCTTTCCTTAGTCACCACATGACCTAAGTACTGAATCTTATCTTTGAAGAAATCGTATTTACTAAACTTTGCAAAGAGTTGATGATCGTGTAACTCTTGTAAAACAATTTTTAAATGTTTTTTATGTTCTTCTTCTGTTTTTGAATAGATTAATATATCGTCTATAAACATGACTACAAACTTATCTAGATATTTATGCATAACATTGTTCATTAAACACATAAAAATAGATGGGGCATTAGTGAGCCCGAATGGTATTACGACAAAATCGTAATGACCATATTGAGTCCTAAAAGTTGTTTTAAAGATATCTTCATATTTAATCCTAACTTGGTGATATCCAGACCTTAAATCAATTTTCGAAAACACCATGGCTCCACGTAGTTGATCAAACAGATCATCTATGCGAGGCAACGGGTATCGATTTTTAATGGTCATCTTATTCTTAACGAAGATGACAGGTGCCCCCCAGGGAGACACACTAGGTCGAATATACTTTTTATCAATAAGTTATTTTAATTGTGACTTTAATTCATTAAATTCAAGTATGTTCATTTGATAAGGGGCCTTTGAGCTAGGTACTGCACCAGGTACCAGCTCAATGGTAAAATCCAGTTCCCTTTTCGGAGGTAGTCCCATAATTTCTTCTGAAAATACATCAGCATACTCTCTTAAAACTGGTATATCTTCCAATTTTAATTTATCTGTCTTATTTAAATTCTCTTCATCAGTTATTGTTACTACATAAGCTTTACAACCCTTCCTAACAGCTCTCTTAAGTTGTAGAGCAGAAATCTGGCTTATGGTGGTTTTTCTAGGGATTCCTTTTACACTTACTGGTTTTCCAGCACTATTTATACACGCAAAGGTTTTATCATAACAATTTAAAATTACCCTATGTTGTTCTAACCAATCCATACCAATGAGTAAGTCATAAGAACCAAGAGGTAATACATTATTCTTTATAACAGTTTCAAATTGATCCATAACTACTACACATTTTTTTTACAAAACAAGTTACCTTCCTTTTAGCACCAGTGGCTAACTGAACCAACCAAGAATTTTCAAATTTTTCAACAGGTAACTTACATTTTTCTACCATTTTAGGTGAAATATAACTAAGACTAGCTCCTAGATCAATTAAAATAGTTATAGGGGTTTGGCTTATCATACATTCTACTTCCACCATGGAAGTTTGATATTATGCTTGTCAATTCTCCAAGGCGGCATTGATTCTGGGCATAGTCCTCGCTAATTCTCCAACAGTCATCTCCTCCTGTATGGTATGAATATTACTGACTGTCTTTTTTCGATTAGGACAAACTGAGGCATAATGTGGGCCATTACACTCGCAGCACTTTATAGGTTCTTTGCGTTCAAATTTCTTTGTGTAATTACCATGGTTATTAGCAAATTCTTTACCCTTGAAATTATTCTGATTGCTTGGTGAATTATTATTATTCCCTTGGAAATTCTTTTTAGGAAAATTTCTGCTCTTATTGTTCTTAGAATTTCTGTTGGGCACAAATTCTTTCTTCTTTTGATCATAATGGTTATTATTCTTCTTGGCCTTCCAGTTGGCCATGCTTTCCTTCTTTTGATTCTGTTCATAACAAAAGTTAGCTTTCCTCATAGCTTCTTCCAAAGTCTTTGGATTTCCATACTCAATCATGTTCTTAATATGATAAGGTAGACAACTGAGGAATCGTTGTACCTTTGGTTTTTCATCAACAAGGTATGGCACATACCTAAGCAGACTTAAAAACTTGTTGTTTATATCTTTTATAGTCATTGATCCTAATTTAAGCTCATAAAATTCTTTTTCTCTCTCTTCATAGTATTGCTCAGATAGAAATTTCTTTTTAATGTACCTCTTGAAGGTACTCCAATTTATGTTCTTCTCTTTTATTCCCTTTACCCTCGTCAAGTCCTGCAACCAAATATCAGCCTTTCCTAAGAGATTGTAGATAGCCATTCTAGCCTTTAATTGGTTAGAATGGTTATAGATCTAGAATTACTTCTTCATCCCAGATAACCAGGATTATGCTTCCTCCCCCTTCTCAGTCTCTCCATTTATTGTTGGTGGTTTTATCTTTTTGAATTCCCCAGAAATTTCCTCACAGGGTTTATATTTTCTCTTTTTAATATAATGGTTGTCATCACTACTATCACTAGTAGAATGAAAATTACGTTGCTCACCAAACACCTCTGAATATGAGATACTTTCATTTTTAGTCTGCTTAATCTTTTTATTTTTATGTTGATGACTTGTATCTTCTGATTCAGTTCTTTTACTCCTATCCTCGGTTTGAAACCTTTCTGTTAGGATCTGATTTAGCTCCTCCTGAGCCCTCAGAATCCTTTCATTCTCTCGTTTTACAAATTCCATTTCATATTTTAGGTATTTTATGGTTTGTAATAGTTCTAAGGAATTGGTGGTCAAATATTCTGGTATAGGATCTCTTGGTAAGTTTTCTGGTTTAGTAAATGGAGATTCCTCCTCTGCGTATTCCTCCAGCCTTTCCATACCTGTTTGTTAAACTTCAAAAACAATTTCTCTATTGAATAACATTTAAAAGAAAATACATCAGCAAAATAATTCAAAATCACTATTTCATAAAAGCTAGTTGGGCTTCATCAAGGCCTAGTTTTTGAACCGTGTGCTCTGATACTACATGTCAAAACCCTAAATTTTCACAAAAATTTAAAATTTTGAGATAACATAAAATGCTGGATATGCGGTTTACTAACAGCTAATGGTTAGCGTAAAATGAAACAGTCTAACAATTAGTATTACACGTTTTCAAATTATGTTAACTAAAGAAACTTATTTTTTGTAACGTAAATAAGATTTACTTGCATACTGTTTTCTTTCATTTTTACTAATGAGTCTGCTTTATGGCAAGTAGGTAGAATCAAACTTTGAATCCTGGGCTTACTTAGCATTTATGCTAATGTAGAAAGATTGCTAGTTCTTACAGGTTTATAGGTACGATCGAACAAGTAGACGTTTCAAATTCATAAAGTATCAAGAAGTGTTTCTATTTGCAAAATAATATGCTAATAAAATAAGCTGATAATTTCCAAGCAAACTTCAATGAGGTAAAGTAGTTTATTTTCTCTAGTTTTTCTTGTAAGCAAACTTCAGATAAATGATTGTCTTTCTTTATCAAGCTTGACGATACCAAAGCTACTTACTGTGAACTCTAAGCTTGTAATCTTTGTCGTAAATTCATTTTTATTTTAACATGCTTAACTTGCAATGTTACACTTATATGTACTATTTCTTTCTATACATGGAAGAGCTTCTATCGATACTGGTAGTAAGATTCTCATTAGAATATACGATTCGATCTCATTTTTAACTTACTAGTTATGGTAAGTATCAACCTATTACTTATATGTACAAACCGATTGTTCACTAATAGGTTATAAACTTTCTTACTTGCATTAACGACGTACTGCATGTACTAATGTAATCACATACAATATCGTAGTCTTTACTAAAATTCCAAACCGATCATTATTTACATTCCGTAGGGAAACTTATCGCTTGTAAAAATTCCTTGATATTATAAGCTTGATTAGTGTAAACAAATAACTGCATCGTTCCAAGATGGAATACTATTTACCCTTACTTCCTAAGCCTAAGTCAATCAGTGTTGTTTCAATGATTATAGAGTTGAGCATGGTTATTTCATTGTAATTTATTATTATCATAATGCCTCTCTTACATTAAGTTAATGTCTAAAGTGGCTATTATGGTAGATCTTTCTACTATGATCATAATCTACCTTATAAAAAATACAGATTATCTTGTATACTCACAAAACTATCTAGTCCAACATACACAGATATGGTAAAATTCTAACATTGACAAGTTGAGAAGCAACTAATGTCTATGAAAGTTTTTAATCAACATTGAACTTGGTAAAAGGCATGTTTATAATCTAATACCATGCTATTCAACTCCATAAATTATAACCCTTTGATTTTTTGGTTTATAAGTGATAAGCTTGGATTATAAAACATGTATACTTAACATTGGTTGCAAGTATATAAGCCTACCTATAGTGAGCATGGTTGATTTCGGGATTTAACAAAAGCTTAAGTGGTTATCA
>LPNX010317751.1:4548-19793 GCA_001517045.1 Pseudotsuga menziesii | reverse complement strand
TCCAAAATTAATCAATATTATTTTATTATTTTATTATTTTAACTATTATTTTATTATTTTCCTTAGGAGGCCCATTTTAGACCCCAAAATTCCTCTAATGCCATACTAGTATAAGAATAAGGGTAATAACTTACACATCAAATACATAATAACATTAATTCTATTGTATTCTTCATTTCTCATCTCTCGCCTAAAGTATAGGAAATAAGTTTGCATAATCTTATAAAATAAACTCTTATTACCAAATATACAAGCTCACACCTAGTAACCACTATCATAGTATATGTTTACTAATTTTAAAATACACATGGACTAAAATACTCATGGACTTTAATTGCTTAAATATTCTTCTATTAGTAACATAATACATATTTATGCTTCTTATGATTAACATACTTTTAAAAATAACCAAATGGAGGTATGATCCCCAAGTAATTAATCTCACTCTATATAAGCATTTATAAATAAGCAAGGCATTCATCAATCTAATAAGATTTCATACAAAACAAATGATTGTTTCTAACTATGGTCTTAAATAAGAGGATTACTTCTTTAAATGTGCATTTAAGCTTACTTATCTACAAGAAAGAAAACAAGTACAGAGGAAAAGAAGAATATGGTATAGTATCTTTCACTTACCAAATCATTAGCACGACTGATTCCTTGCATAATCATTTGATTTAAAGTCCAACCTAAAACATCTTTCAAACTAGTTTTCCACATTCAATACATATGAAAGCATAACAAATTCACTATATATCAATGTTTTATAAGGAAATAATAATGACATTTCTATTTCATTCTATTAACTTCACCATAGTACATGTATCACATCAACATCTTATTTAAACAAACGACTAGCAAGTACCTCACTTAAATTAGGATTTTGTGACTCAAAGCAACTTATCTAATCCATAATCACGAACATATTTTCTTGGGCTACTGAAAGCATGTCCACGACTTTTATCCCAACCATAGGATGCATGTGACATATGTTTTACCGTCTAAATCCACCCTCAATCTGGGCGACGAATCCACTAGGTTCGAGACACTGCTAACTCTTTTGTAAATATTTTTCTGGACAATGTATACTCCTCGACTCGAGATTACGACATATCTTAGTATTTGTAATTCACAAAATCCACTCCAACTAAAACTTTATTCTTCTGAGGAATGTGAAGGCTACTTCTTCAATTACTAACTCTTAGAATTCTTTAACATGGAACCTAGTTTGATTTAGAAACAAAACATTCCATATATGTTATAAGAAGGGGAAAAGGATCAACTCCTTTAGTGAAAACAACCTATTTTATCCTTTGAAATGGATGTGTAGTGGATTCCTTGTAGTGATACACTAATTCTATCTAAATTTACATAAATGTTAATATCATCTTGATCAAAATATTTTAACTTTAGATAAACTTGTTTATATGATGAATCCTGTTGTAATCTCACAGATCACATAAGGTTACCAATAATACATACTAAAACATACATACATCACAGAGACAAGAGATAAGAATGAGTAGATAGAATAACATACTATATTAACATGAGAGGATCCATACAATACAGAGAACTGAACCGAGTTCTCATCTGGCTCAACAGCCTAATATATATGAATTACAAATAGTTACAAATAACTACCTGTCAGTTCACTCAACCGACACAACCTTCGGTGGCGGACCTAATCTCTAACTAGTCGGCTATCGTTCAAGTCGGCTTATCGACTTGCTCCTCCAACATCTCCCCCACGAACAAAACATTTCTTCGTCCTGAAGAAACAAAGAGGTACCCAAAATTATGATGCTATATGGTGCAGCTTTCATGGCTAAAATTTGTTTCTTCTTTGCACTCATACCTTCTGGTGCTTGTCCATCTTCTAAAAATTGATCTATTTCCTCTAACCCTGTCGGGACTTCTTCTATTTGAAATAGATGTGCATCTGATAAGTCATCTTCAAGTCCTGTCGGTTCCTCCCCTGTGTCAATTCGGGATAAGTGGTCAGGACCAACATTTAGCTTACCTGATCTGACAACGACCTCGAATTCAAATTCTTGGAATAGAAGTAGCCATCGATAGATTCTTCCATGGTGTAGTGGCTTATTGACAAGGTATTTTAGTGCTTGGTGGTCGGTATAGAATACAAATGGGTTAGCTAGTAGGTAGTGTCGATATTTTTGTAGTGCAAAGACCATTCCTAATTCTTCTCTTTCTGTCGTAGAATAGTTGCGATTAGCTTTGTTTAGTTTTTCGCTACGGTAAACTATAGGATAATCCATCCCATCATCTCCTGGTTGAGTTAGGATTGCTCCTATTGCTAGGCCTGATGCGTCGATGTGGACATGAAATTTAGTCGACCAGTTGGGAAACCTTAGGATGGGTGCTTCGACTAGCTTTCTTTTTAATTTTTCGAATGATATGTCACACTCCACTGTCCAATTAAATTCTTGATCATCTCTTAGAAATTCTTCCAATGGGTATGTCATGTCTGAATAATGTCTTATGAATTTTCTATAGTATCTTGTATGACCAAGTAGTACCCTGACTTGTTTCGGATTCATCGAGGGTTTTAAGTCGATGATGATTTTTATTTTTGTGAAGTTGACTTAAATACGTTCTTTATAGATGATATGCCCTAATAGTATTCCTATAGGGGTTAAAAATATGCACTTCTTGATGTTTAGTTATAATTGGATCTGTCGACATCGTTCCAACATAAGTCTTAGCCATTTACAATGGTCCTTTAGTGTAGAGTATATTTTCCAATCGTCGAAATACACTGCCATTGTTTTGTAAATATATTCTTGGAATGTTTTGACCACAATCCTTGAAAAGACTGCAGGTGCATTTTTAAGTCCAAAAGGCATAACCTTGTATGCAAATGAGACAAATTCACATACAAATGTTGTCTTTTTCTAATCTTCTCTAGCTATTGGCACTTGCTTATAACCTGAGAATCCATCTGTAAACGAATAGCATTCATGTCCTGCTACCTCATTTAAGATTTTGTCTACATAAGGGGTTGGAAATGGGTCTGTTATTGTCACTTTATTTAGCTCCCTGAAGTCGACACAAATTCTTAGTTTGGTCAGATCATGTTTCTTAGGTTGCACAACCATTGGACTTTCCCATTCTGATTTTTCAATAGGGTAGATAATGCCTACTGCAAGCATGTTATCAATCTCATTCTTGACTATCTCTTTGTATTTGTGAGCTAGTTTATATAGTCGTTTCTTGACAGGTCAAACATCGGGTTTTATGTCGATATTCATTTCACCCATTTCATGTACTAGACCTTTAAGATCCTTATAGTCTATAGCAAATACCCCTGAAATTCTTTCAGTAGGTTTGTGATCTCTGTTGTTTGTGCTTCCGACCAGTAGTCTCCAATTTTTGCTATTTTTGGTCGGTCATCATTTGATATGTCGACTTATATAGTTTTAATTTTAGCATCTAGCCATTCTGGTGCTTTAGCTTCATTGATTGGTCGACTTCCTTCCTTAAACTGTGAGAATGTGGTAGGGAAGTCTGCTGCAGTCATTCGGTCATGATCCTCCTTGTCGGTTGTTTCAACTTTGAGTACTGTGCGAATAGGTTTGGTTGTTTCGACATAATTTGATTTCCATCTAAAACGTTTCCCTTCCAACTTTTCATTTTCCAACTGTAGTCTCATCGATTGTGGTATTGTCCCGGTTTGTATATTGTTACAGTCCTTTGTCTATCGGTTATCTTTTAAGGGTTTATTTTATGTCGGCTGATAAATTCTTTAATCTGTTTTGCTGTTTCGACCAACTTCTCATCTTGTGGTATAAATTTTAAATCTTTGATAAAATTTTCTCTGAGTTCATGCCAGAGGAATGTTTCACCTCGAGCTTCTTCTATCGTGTACCATTTGTTCGATAAGTCGGCGAGTGTTGATGGAAATAAGTGTGGCCATGTGCATTCATCCTTATATCCCAGTCTTCTCCATTGTTTTTCACATATATTTATATGGTTTTCTGGATCCTGTCCTTGGGTAAATATAGGTATCTAAACCTGGTTGATTAATTTCTTTCCTCCAAACATTTCTACAAAATAAGTCGAAGTTGTTGTCCATGTCTGCAGTCTTGATTGATGGGTATCCCACCATATAGCATCTTGTCTTGTAAAAGTTTCTACTAAACTTTATAGTCAGCCATGTTCACCGATGTTCCTAGATACTTGCTCTACATGCATAACTGGTGATTCTCTTTCTTTATACCTTGGGATTTTTGTGGTATTTATATTTGTTGGTTGTAATGTAGGATATTCCCTAATTTTCTTTTCAAATATTTTTGGGATACTAGACACCACAAAGCATTGTTTGACTAGTTTCTTATGTACTTTTTGAATAGTCCAGCATCCTCTTGCTTTTGTTTCATAGTTTTCAACCTCCCAATCATATAGTTCTGCATCTGAATTGTATCCTACTGAGTCTTGATTGCCTAAATGAAGTTCTCCATAGATATTAGGTTCTGTATAATCTTCATTGTTCTGTATCTGATAGATTTCTTGGATGTCGACTTCTTCATCGATAGGTTCAGTCCAAGGTTCTCCTTGGGATGGATGAATAGGTACTATGACTTTTTGTCTATTCCCTTTTAATTTGATTATTTCTTTGTCCAAGGATATTGAGGCTTTCATTTTTCTCCCCCAAGGTCGACCTACTAACGTTGGGAAGGAACTGGATCCCTTCTTAGGGTTAATAATTTCGAAGTCGAATTTAGTCGATATACCTTTTATCGTTGTGTCGACATTTTTCCAGAATCCAATAGGTTCAATTAGGCCTTAGTCTTCTAGTTTCAAGTATATGCCTGATTCATATAATCGAGGTCTGCCTAACTGTTCCCATGTGTGTCGATTCATAATATTTACCTGTGATCTGAAATCGAGTACAACTTGTCGGACATGGTATCCTTCAATTTCTAGGTCGACAAGTGGGTCGGCATCACTTTTATCTTTTTTGGTTTAAGCTGCAGATATTCTTTGTTTGTTTTTCGGTGTCTTTGTTGTGTTTTATTTTATACAGTAATTTGATGAATTATGATATTGTTTTATCTTTTTGTACCTACTTTTTACTGCGTCCTGTTGATTATCATGTTCTTCTTCCTGGCGAGCAAATTCTCTAAATATATTTGTTGCATCTTTATATATTTGTTTTTCTCTAACGGGGTCAGGATAAACATTTTTTTCTTTTATCTTGCTTATTTGGGGGTTATCACTCCTAGTTTTCGTCCCTTGTCGGGTTATGATATGTAAATTATTTGTATTGAAAATATCATGTTTTTGTACACATGATAAGACATTAACATTCTTCTTTTTATTTATATTTTCAAACATAATAGGGTAATCCTCTAATGAGTGATCCCCTACGCCACAATTAGTACAAAATTTTAGGTCAGTCCTGTCCTTGTATGGACAGTCTGCATGTCGGTGTCCCTCTTTATAACATGTGAAACATTGGATGGGATGACGTGGTCGGTTGTCTCGATTCCCAGAGAATCGACCTCGACCTCCATAGCCTCCACGTCGATTGTCATACCAGCGCTCGTATCTTCGACCTTCATATCTTTGATTGTTTTGATCATTTGGCGCGTTGTTTTGCTCATTATTCTGTGCAACTGCATTGGTCTAATAGACTGCATGATAATTCTGTTGATTCTTGAGATTAAGATGGTAGTCGGCAGTGTTATGATTTTTAGTTTCACAAATTGCACACCATGAGGCTTTGCCATTCTTCATATTGAATGGGCAATCTTTTGTCGAGTGGTCTCCATGCTCTTGGAAAATGTCGTAAAAACATTTTGTCTACACAAATCGGGCGTCCTGTAGGCTAATGTCCTGTCGACAGTTGTGTTTTGAATGTCCAGCCATCGAGCACTTCGTGCACCATATATCCTGACTTTTGAGGTTTAATTATTTTAATGACTTCTGCACGATCTCAAGCTGTTCTTCTAATCTGTGATCCGTAGAGTATGCTGGTATGTCCTCATCCATTTCTACTTGGAGATAATTTGTATGTGCATCTTCATAAGTCTTGAATGTCTCCAGACTTATGTGTCAGCGAATTTTTTGTGATAAACCTGCAAGAAACCACTGGATTAATAATTGTTCGTCAATGACATAGTCCAATTGGCTAAGAAGGTCTTTCCATCATTTATCGTAATCGCTGATAGTTTCTCCTGGCTTCTGTGATGTTGTATTTAGCTTCTTTGCTGCCAGATGTTTTGCATCTGGAGTCTTAAAAAATGATAGGAATCGTGCTTTTACTTCGGCTTTGGTTGCTCAGGGGGTTCTTTTAGAAAAGTTCATATACCAAGTTAATGCCCTTTTCCTCAAGGCACCAGCGAACTGCGCCATCTGCCTGTCTTCATCCGTAACTTGGTTAGCCTCCCAAGTTGACTCACAGACGAACCAGTGTCGTCTGGGGTCCTCATCACCCTCATATAGAGGGATGTGTGCTGGCCCATGACCCATGTCGAAATCACTGTCACTGTATTCTTCAAGAGGTGGTGGTGGGGGCAGTGGGGTTTTTTACTTATTGCTCTCTGCGGAACTATCGTCGACGGAACTCTCATTTTCATCAGTTGTTTTTGTTGTTTCCTCTTCGACCAGCAGTCGGTTATTATCGATTTCTTCTGTCGATGTCCAGCTGCAATTGTTTGTCCGCAGTTCTAAATGCTCGGTGTTCTCCAAAGCTGTATTTGGCAGGGGGGGTGCTCCTTCATGTGTCGATAAATGTAAGTGGATACTTTGATTGGAGGGTACCGCTTGAAGCGTAACCCAATTTCCTTCTTCTGGTTGACGGATGATTAGATGTCTACCAGTGTATGTCTCGTCGTCTAGTCGACTCCATATATCAAAGTCACCAGCTCCTAGTCTGAGGTCTTCTTCGACAATGGCTTGTATCCGGGTATGTGGATTCGTCGAAGATAGAGGTTTTTCTTCTTGGGGAACTTCTAATTGGAGAGCTTCTCACTGCTCTATCCACAATTCTTATTCCATAAGGGACACCTCTTCTTCCACTCCTTCTTCTTGTCGGTCATGACCCGACTCCGGCGGCTCTCTTTCCTGGTCGGTCACCCTAGTACTCATTCGTCTCTGCAGTGCTAAGGCTCTTTCTCTTCTTTCTTCCCTTCTTTGTAGCCTCTTCTCCCTCTCTATTTTCTGGAAGTTCGCCATACCTTTGTGTGACAGTGTCCTCTCGATTTCCTTTTTAGGCTGAATTCTCATTATTGGTGATTGGTATCTTCCTTAGTCGACTAGAATCCACTCCACTTTATCCCGACATATGACCAACTACCCCCCCATAGCCTACCTGATGCTTTAGAAATCCTGGATAGTTCTATCTACTTGCTTAGGAAGTATTCCCACTCCCTTTCGGCAATGAATTTTTCCCACCTCTTTTGTTTTTTCGCTAATGGCGGTCCACGAAGTGATAGAGGAGGTTCGACAATGTGACCCACACCTTTCTCGATTAGGAACTTAAACAGCAAGGTCAGTAAAGAAAACAAAAATTGCTCGTTGAGTTATATATAGAATTTCTTTTTGATGGTTTCCACTGAAGTCCTTTCTTCTACTACTTTCTCCTTGCAGAATTCGTCGGCGATCTTTTCAAACCACTCCGATAAGTTTGTTATTCCTCCTCGAATCAGTTTTTCTAGTAACTATTGATCTCTAGTTCCTTCCGGCTTTTTCATCCATGAGTTTCTTCAGCAGCTTAGGCACTGATTCTTCAAACTTCTCATGTGTCTCCGTAAATAATCTCCCCTTTGCTTGTGCGGTCGTCAGTCTATTTCTTAGTGCGTAATTCTGCAAATAATTTGCTACTTTACGCTCCCACCAGTTCTTAATATCCTGTTCTGATATCATTTGCTTGTATACATCTCAGACATGTACTCTCGGTAACGGAACCAATGTTGTAATCTCACATATCACATAAGGTTACCAATAATACATACTAAAACATACATACATCACAGAGACAAGAGATAAGAACGAGTAGATAGAATAACAGACTATATTAACATGAGAGGGTCCATACAATACAGAGAACTGAACCGAGTTCTCATCTGGGTCAACAGCCTAATATATATGAATTAAAAATATTTACAAATAACTACTTGTCGGTTCACTCAACCGACACAACCTTAGGTGGCCGACCTAATCTCTAACTAGTCGGCTAATCGACTAAGTCAGCTATCGTTCAAGTTAGCTTATCGACTTGCTCCTCCAACAAATCCCAATTCACTTCTATTGAATCAAGAGTTTCGATATATATGTGTGTGTGTGTGTGGGTTGGGGGGGACAATATATCAATATGTACTTTCTATGCGACCTTTCCCTGAAAGGTTAAGGTCTTCAAGTAATCAACCTTATAATAAATCTATTCACAAATCAAAAGAAACACTTTTCCCAAGGGAAGGAATTTGAATTATTAATTCACGACCACACTTCCATGTCATTCTCAAAAATAGGTAATGGATCATTTATATCGCGGGGTTATGGTTTATTCCTACATACATCAAGGATCTGTTGAAAACCTAACAAGGAATACCATATAAATATCAGATCTCACCCACCACATGAATACCAAAATATCTACCCGAAATAGAAATCGCAGGCATCTGAAAGGAAGGGTAATACTAACCTGAAATCCCAGGGAAAAAATATATTTAGAAACAAAATCTATCAAGAAATGGAATTGTGGGCAGAATTAAATTCAGATCTAAAATGTTTAAAGAGAACAAGGCCAGACATCTGATATCTATTGTGATCCAAGAAGTATAAAACCTAATGAGGTCATAAAACGTTTCTTAAATACATAGCAACCAAATCTATTCAATTAGATCCAATACATTTCTCAAAGAAATCGCAGTCACAAATGTATAAACTTAGATGTCTCCAGCCATGAATCAAAATTGTAGTCACACGTGTATATAAATGTATCCCAAAATCAGGAAAGACAAAGCGAAACATTTGGACCCAATAAATAACGCCAAGTGTTCAGATCCAATCCAACAATCAATCAAATGCAGACACTAGAAGGTTGACATATTTCCTAGATCATAGGTGCACCATTCTAGTATAGGGTTAAGAAAAAGTACCTAAAGGTTTAAATCGAAATTGTAGGAATGGAAGCCATTAAAGATGATCAATTCCAACCTAAAATGATAATATACAGGATCTGTCCAATCGCATGCACAAATACAAAAAATACATGCACCAATGTAACTCAGAAACATGTTAATGCTAACTTATATATATACATGTATCTAGAAGTTGCTTATAGTGTAGATCAAATGCAACATACACCAATGAAAAAGAGGTTATATTAATGCCAACTTTTATAAATATCATAGATCTGCTCTACAGATACCCACGACTTGTTTACCATGTGAATCGCATGCATAATTACAAAACGCAGGAAATTTTTAATACTAACTGGTTATTCACTCAAAATCGCAATCCTTGCATTATCCACAAGGGTTTATATCTAGCGTTAGTAAAATACTGGAAACAAGCAAGGATGAAATTGTATATCAGACAGATAAACTGGAGAATGGTTGGCAAAGTTACCTCCACACGTAAATTAGTTCCTGTATAGATAGATCGGTTTACCTCAATGCAGGGTACTCACATCCCGTGTGCTTCCACTGATGCCCCATTCATGTGCTTCCACCGTTGTCCCATTCTCAGCTGCTCCACCTTCAAAAAACAATAATGCTAGGCGCATCAAGGTATGGTAAAAAACTCACGTCGCTCCCCTCTCCTTCGCAATCCTCCTTATAAATAATGTTGTAGAGATCTCATTTTCTTTCTTCCAGCGTATGGGTATTAATATCCATTTTTTTTAATATGTCATCCTCCCTTTAACATGCAACCATATCATGGTAGAAATATAATATACCATATGTGATATTTTTACCATTTATTTTCTGAAGTAGATATGCACCGCATATTCCTTAAGTCTTAGTCATTAGCACCTTGATTGATCTTGGCTTTCAAGATAATTTTATAGTAATTTGTGCACTAAGATACAATGTCTATTATTTTCTTATTGGTACCATAGAAAATGCCGATCTCGACCACCATTTTGATCATCGTGTAACTTACCATTAATTACTGTAACAGGCTTCCTTTCTATGCATCATCGAAATCATTATGACAATGGGTTAGATTTTACTAAACCCCCAAGACTTTACTTGTCTTTCACTCTTTCCCCCAGTGGATTTGTCCCCAGTCATCGTTTTAGTCGTGCATGCTTTTAGTCTCCTAGAAATATTAATTTCATCAATAATTTAATGACACTAGGATAGTACTTACAATTCTTTTTACTCACACTCTATCGTTTCCAGTCGCATAGTGAGGGGGTGTTACATCCTCCCCCCTTACAATTAAAAGCGTCCTCGGTGTTCATGCTTTTCCTTAGTTTGTCTTCCACTTTTGAGTTTATCTTTTGTTCTGGTCATCTTTAATCTTTTGCGATTCCCGCAAGCTTTTACAATTCATATCCTGCACTCTTGTGAAACACAACCAAGTCTTCCAAAACAAATTTTCAGTAAACATGTCACAAATTCATAATCTAACTTAGAACATAGACAAAAATTTCTTTCTGCAACACAACATTTGCAATTCATGGAACATATTTTAGCCTTTGTTTGTGCTTTTATCCTCATAAGAAGACCTAATACAGTATTACCCTAAAAAAGAGTTCATAAGTAATTTCTGATTTACTTATCTTTTGTGAGGAAGTATTTTACCTCAAGTACTTGGATGCTTGAATTGGTCCTCAACTTGAGATAGACATTTCTTTACAAGGTAGCATCATCTATTTCACATAATTTCAAGCAGTAACCTTTCAAAATTTACCATTCACCCTCATCCTTGAAGGAATTTTTCCTACTTAAGTATTCATAACATTTACACATTAAGACATTTAACAGTCTAGTTATTAGGAAAACCGTTAATATGCTTTTTATTGTTTCATTATGAAGTTTGAAAAAATTTCAACAACACTTTTGGTGACCAACAAACTCTTTCATCTTTAACAGCTCTCCACTAAACACTGAACTCTCTCTCGAGTTGTTGACACCATTTGGACTTATAGGCTAAAAATTTGAGGTTACGCTCCCTTTCGATTGCTAGTCAAAAGTTTCCCCGAAAAAAACATCAAACAACGTCCTGTTTTCCAGATGTCAAACTTTGTGCGTAGCTATTTCCATTGATATCATAGACTCTCTCACAATTCCCCTCAAGCCTCCTTGCTTGAGTCCAGGAATTTCTTTTCCACTTAGCCTCCTGCTTGAGTCCGGGAAAAGTTACTTTAGCAAAGTAGAGCTAGATCCTCAATTTTTCCCCTTGTTGTTCACTCGGAAAAGAGGTTCTTTTCCCCTCAAGCATTCATGCTTGAGTCAAGGAATTATTTTCCACCCAACCTCCTGCTTGAGTCCAGGAAAAGTTCTTTTAACCATTAATCATTTATTGTTTATTGCATATTTGATAATTACAACATGCAACAAAATAACATCAAATAGGTTCACATGTTTTCTTACTCATGCTTTAATATATATGATCATGAGTTCCTTGATCTTTATTCAGATTCTTACCGTATGCTTGCCATGCATAATATGTTACGCTCTTGTCTTTCAACAAGTTCCAAAGAATATTGGTCATTTTCCAAATTCACTTGTTAGTACCACTTTGTATTAACAAAAAACAAATTTTGTATGAAAATATTTTCCCTACACATAATAATAAGAAATCATCCTTCTTACTACATGATCATCAGAAATAAACATTCTCTTTTGGTTCCTTATTTTCATCCTTACGTCATGGTTCAACAAGATACGAAATAATTTTCTTGGAACATTTAATTTCTAGGGAAATATAAATATGTGCATTGTTTATAAACAAAAGAACTACAATAGATTTCTTGATCACTTAAAAGAATTCAGGATAACCCCTTTTCTTTGTACATACTAACAATATGTAAGTAACAACAAATGGTCTACATATATGTCTGCATGTACCTTTATAAAGATAACCACCTACCTTTATAAGGGTGACCGCATATCTCTTTTTTGTATGACATTCATATGCCAAGGTACACGTTTACTTGTAATAACACATATTAGTATTACACTCATTATTTCATGAAATCCATATATCACAATGAAATAGATTGTCAAGGTATCCATGTATGCCTCTATCTCATAAGTCTCGATCACATTAAAGTATAACTTTGATAAAAAAAACACTCCAAGTATCCTAACATCCATAGTAAAGATCACTCGAATAAGAATATATAAAACGAAATCATGCATTTTATCATAAGCATCCTATGAACTACTTATAATACACATGTATACTATTTTTAAGTAATTATAGCATTTATCCTTTGGTTGTATTGACAAGCAAGGGTACAAACATGTTCTAATGTCACACACTAGTTTTATAATCACTTATCCTATTCAATCACATACCAAAATGACTCGTACCACTTATTCTTCTTTATAACATGACAATTTTCTAGTCATAGGAAACCTCACACCAATAGAATGTCTAAGTAAACCAATTAAAGTTAATTCCTTTGTTAATCCTCACGATTGAGTCAATCAAATTCGATTAGTTATATAAAGTCAACAAAATGTATCAACTGTACTCACTCAAATAAATTTTGAAACTGAAAGGTATAAGAATAACAAGGAACATAGAGAAAGGTAATAAATTGATACATCGATTTACCTCAATGCAGGATACTCCCATCCTGTGTGCTTCGACCACTACCCCATTCTCGGCTCCTCCGCCTTCATAAAACAAAAATGCTGGGTGCGTCAAGTTATGGTAAAAAACTCCCATCGGTCCCCTCTCCTTCACAATCCTCCTTATAAATACTATTGTAGAGATCTCATTTTCTTTCTTCCAACGTATGTGGTATTAATATCCAATGTTTTTAATATTTCATCCTCCCTTTAACATGAAACCATATCACGGTAGAAATATAATATACCATATGTCATATTTTTACCATCTCATTTTCTTTCTTCCAACTTATGTGGTATTAATATCCAATGTTTTTAATATTTCATCCTCCCTTTAACATGCAACCATATCACGGTAGAAATATAATATACCATATGTCATATTTTTACCATTTATTTTCTCAAGTAGACAGCGCACATTCCTTAAATCTTAGTCATTAGCGCTTTGATTGATATTGGATTTCAAGATAATTTTATAGTAATTTGTGCACTAATATATAATGTCTCTTATTTTCTTATTGGTATCATAACAAATGGCAATCTCGCCCACCATTTTTATCAGCGTGTAACTTACCATTAATGGTTGTAACCGTCTTCCTTTTTATGCGTCATCGAAATCATGATGGCAACGGGTTAGATTTTACTAAACTCCCAAGACTTTACTTGTCTTTCACTTTTTTCCCCTAATGGATTCATCCCTAATCATCAATTTAGTTGTGCACACTTTCAGTCTCCTAGCAATATTAATTTCATCTATAATTTGATGATGCTAGGATAATATTTACAGTGTTTTTTACTTGCCCTCTGTCGTTTCCAGTCGTGTACTGAGGGGGTGTTACATTGAAGTTGAGGATTCACTAATACAGGATTGCCTCCCTTGAGTGAATTCCATAATTAAATTGGGATGCAATCTTGAGTCAATTAGCAGCTTTAAAAAAAATCACTTCAAGAAAATTAAACCTGTCTATGTTTGATACATATCGTTTTAAGATGGATCCATGTTTTTTAGTTATTAAAAATTTTATTAACTAATATAGATTTTTTTAATGATTTTTTATTTTATTAAAAAAAATTATTTTATAAATAGATGTTATTTTTTTTTATTTTTTTTTTATGTTTTATAATTCCACATGATTTTTTTTCAATTACTATGTTTTATAAGTCCACATGATCGTTTGATTAATCGTTGGTTTGTTGTGGAAGTATATGGTGTTTAAACAAGGTAATTAATTACCTCATATGGTTATTATTCCTGCCTCAGGCAGGTATATTGTAATCGATCACAAGTCAAACTCCTTTGACTTGGTGTTTTTTGAGGCAGTTTTAAAAAATCAAAACCTATTTTGCAAAGTATGACTTAGGGGTTTGTAAAATATTTTTTTTTATTTTGTTAAAAAGCTATTTTTGTAAACAGCTGATTGGTGGATAGAAGATGATGTCAGCTTTGGGATTTGGTATCTGGATTTGAGTTGACATGTGGCAAGATGACGCCATAATAATAAAATTAAAAAAATATCCCATTGCCATCTGTCATGCCTCCGTGGCGCCTACCAGAGTTGACATGTGGCAAGATGACGTCATAATAATAAAATTAAAAAAATATCCCATTGCCATCTGTCATGCCTCCGTGGCGCCTACCAGCAGCCGATTGCCAATGCCTGGAACCATTTGGATGCTTCCCGTGATCGCCGGCTCGAAATCCTTTTCAAGTGCAATCAACATATCTGCCTTATTCATTTCGCATGCGGCAGTTTATCGCGGAAACGTCCTGGCTTTGCATATGTCAAAACCTGCAGGCTTCGAGTACAAGAGCGGAATGTATTTGTTTCTCCAGTGTGCCGATATCTTGCCATTCGAATGGTAAGTTTCGAATATATGTTATAAAATTGTATGATCTTACAGGGTTTCTTCCACAACTGTTACATTTTTTTTCTAACTTTCTTCATACAAGCACCCATTCTAGATCACCTCTGCTACGGATGATGAACACATTAGCGTGGATATCAGAACAGTTGGAGACTGGACACATGAGATGAAAAGAGTTTTCTCTCAGGTGATGACTGCTTTAGTATTTTAAGCTTCAGTAATATGAAGTTTTCTCTCGGCTGTAAATTCTAATCACAGATCTTTATAGACAATGGAGCCCCCTACTGCTGGAAAAAGCGGCCTTCTAAGAGCTCTCATTTTTCTACTATTACTGCAGAGGCTGTTGAAAGTTCAGAGAATAAACACAGTTTAAGTACAGTGGAGGTTAGAAGAGGACCTTCTCCACCTCTGCCTCCACCTCCGCCCCCTCCAGCTCCTGTAAATATCAATGCACCATCCCAAAAGGATTCAAACCTGGAACCTCCTGCTATGCATTATACTTCTCTGAAACGAAAGAGAAAACGTATTATTTTTAAATAATGCTCGAAGTTAATCCAAGTGCATAGTACACTTATGCGCCTGGTTTAATTCACG
>LPNX010317691.1:660667-857995 GCA_001517045.1 Pseudotsuga menziesii | reverse complement strand
TAGGCTCTATCAAGCGCCGAGAGGGATCAAATCTCCCGAGGTGCAAACCTCTTCTCAGGTATTGCACTCAAGGAGGTTTGCACCACGGGAGATTTGATCCGTCTCGGCTCTTGATAGAGCCTAGGATTTGGATCTACGCTGGTTTTAATTACAATGAAAGTAGCAAGGTGCTCTTCAACCCAATCTGGAGAAGATATGTTGGAACTCGCGTAACATTGGAAGACATAAGATACTCTATTCTTATGAAAAGAAGTTATCTCACATACATCATAGAGAAAAATTCTCATATTAACATTCATTATATAAGGAGATGGAAATCATTTATCCCACATGTATTATGGGATGTAATTCTTCCATACCTCTAATTGTATAATAGAGGTGGAGAAGAGCATTTGGGCATATATCTTGTGTATTGGATTGTAATTGTTGAGAAAGTGTGTAACGCAATGTTTATGGTTTTAATTTATCTAATTTGAGGAGTTTTATATATATGCTTCTAAATGTTTCAAATATAATTTGGGCCAACATGTTATTTTTATAATATTTATTATTTTTTATAAATGACACATTTCGTCTCTAGGATGAGCACAGAAGGACTTACACATCTTCCCCTACTAGGATGTAGAATGCACCTCTTCGGCGCAATGATATCATAAAGTTGTGAAGCATGTGTGGAGTGGAGCTCAAATGTAAGATTGGAAATGTTTTAAGAATAAAAATACAACACCTTCTCGTGGATGTTTCCTCATTTGGTGTTTTACCACATATATCTGGTATATCATTATTTTCTCTTGTCTCTTGCTTATTTTGATCATAGTTTATTGTATGGATAGAAGGCTAGAATAGTATATTCTTGTTATTGCTTTTCATGTTAGCAAGCATTTATTTATATATTCCTGCATATTCTCAATATTCTAACATGGTATCAAATCTAGTTACTATGTTCTACCTTATTTGGTAATTTTTGAATTTTTTTTACTAACAACGTTTTCTTTAATTTTTTTGCACTCCATATTTAGTAGATTTATCATTTGATCTATCAAACCCTTGTGTCTTTTTCTTAGATTTGCACATTGCTACATTTTTTGGAACTTTTTTCCAAACCCTTGTGTATTTTTCTTAGATTTGCACATTGCTACATTTTTTGGAACTTTTTTCCAAACCCTAACCCTCATCATTAATTTTTAGCAATTTTTTTTAACTTTTTCTTGATTTTTTTTGTATATTTGAATTGAAATCTACCGTAGACTAATTACCTAGCATCAAGGACTTATCTCTCGAGCCATAGATGTGGTTGTTTGTGTGTGCTTGGTTTGATTTTTTACAGGTTTCCATCCAAACGGCTTCAACTTTGATAGACATATACATGCCCTACCTTCACATAGGGAGCATATACACAATTTACATATGCGCCTTACCATTATAGAGGGAGCATATACTAGTTTTCGGGCAAAAAAAAATTTGGTGAGTAATTTATTTTCAATGTTTTGTACAGGGGAGTTACAGATCTATTAATTAGGTTACAGGTCTATAGATTAGGTTTCAGTATTGATGAGATTTTTTTTGTTTTTCAATTTTTCTTCTAGATCTTAGATTTTGTCGTTTTTGCATAGGGTTTAGTTTTTTGTCACACTATAACTTCATAGATAGTTCCTATTATTAAATTAATTGGATTTAACTATCTTGCTTGAAAGAGAAAGATGATTCATGTTCTCAAGAGTAGGAATTTATGGAGATTAATTAAATGTAATCAACAAAAATCAATTATTGCAAAAGACTTAGGTATGTGGGAAGATCAATGTGATCAAGCAAGAGAAATCATTAGACAAACAATCTTATATAGTTTACAAGTACATATAGGCAAACAATTTTATATAGTACAAGTACATATTGGCATTGAGGATAGTCCCATTGAAGTATGGAAAACCCTAACTTCTTTATTTGATAAAAGTGATGATGTTTTAGCTTACTATCTCTAAAAGAAAATCCATGCGTGAGACCCTAAAGGTTTTGACAGAATAGAGTCGTTTCTTAGTGAAATTAAAACCTATTATGAAAATTAAATACTTGTGGTAGCAATTACAAGAAAAATGATAATGCTCTTACTATTATTGTGAAACAAAAGTTTCCTTCATGTTTTGATATGTTCATCCAAATTAGGAATATGGCCATTGAAATGTCTAAAGGTACTTCAAAACCCTTTTTTGAATATTTTTGTAAAGGTTTGGTAAATTAGCAACATAGATTAATTATTTCTGGTCAATTATAGACTAATGGTAAAGTTTTAATGGCGCATAGTAAAAGAATTCTAATAGAAGTTTAAATAAAAACTCTAACCACATAATCATGTTTAATTTGGAAAAGCTTAGGATCCTCAATCCTGAATGAATTCACTGTGAAAGAAGGTTGTAGGATAAAAAAAGCAATTAAGTGTACATTGATCAAACATTCATAGCGAAAATTGAACAACCAAGAAACAAAATTGGTCAACATAACATTACATCAGTAATCATTAACCTCTATGTAATACAATGGTGATACAATAGGAAGAATTTGAATACTCTAGGTAGGATTCGAATTCACCACCTTGGACTGACTCCAGTGCTAACTCAATGTGAGAAAATCACCACTGAGAGCTCATTAATCTAACTCGGGACAACTAAATCAGTTCACAGTCAGTTAACTGAACAAGGTAGGTAGGAAAAGGTGCCTAACCGCCTTGAATCAGCAAAATGTGGAACTAGACTAACTGGAGATGAACTAAATAATGTCGTTATGAGGATAACTCAACATAGTCTAGGCCCACTCACGTGACTCAATGTGGGCTCCTAAATTATAGTATTGACCTCTGGAGCTCCTAAACTCATGCAAATTGGTGCATCAAGTGTTAGGTGGGCCCCAAATGAGAACCCCTTATCATTATTGAGGTGGAAACATACTCCTAAGGTAGGAAATTACAATTAGACTATGGTGGTCAAAGGGGGGATTAATTAATCCTAACACCCCCCCCTTAATCCTAACTTGGACAACCTAGGCCCTGGAAACTAAGACCAAAGGTCACCCATAAAATCTAATGCAAAATAATTTCTCAATAAACCGAGAAAATGGGGAAACCTCATGGGAAACCACCCCCCCCCACCCCCCCCAAAAAAAAATGAGCAGGAAAACCAGGAACAATAACTGAATCAAACTTTACACCAAGAAGAGATATGAGATAGATAAATCTATTTTCAATGAAATATTTGGGGAATTGATGTCTGCAATATGATCCTTTGTAGGGAAGTAATGTAGAATGATATCCTTACTATGCACTAGTTCCCAGATGTAGCACATGTGGACTTCAATGTGCTTGGTTCGCTGCTTCAGAACTGGATCACTGGATATCTTGATTGCACTTTGATTATCATAAAAGTGGTCTACTAAAGGAGAAGTGTGAATGCCAAACTTTGTCAGAATCCCATGTAGCCAAACTTCCTAAATGGTTGTATTCATATCCCCCCGATAATCTACTTCAGCTGAAGAGAGAGCAAGAGCTGCTTACTTCTTGCTTAACCAGCAGATTGGTCCAGATCCTAACATGAACAGAAATCATGTTGTAGATTTCATGTCAATATTTTCATTATCTCAGTCTAAATCAATAAAACCAATCAGATCGATTTGTGTACCAGTAGAATAGTGGATCCCAAACTCCCTTGTACCTTGCACATAATGTAAGATGCACTTTGTTGCTTTATAATGCAGCTCATGTGGATCCTGCATGAATCTAGAAAAAAAACTCATAGCATAAGATAAATTTGGCCTCAAATGGGTGAGGTATAATAGGATACCAATCAGCTGTAGAGTGTACTATCAACTAGTGTTGTGTAACCACCTTCTTCCAACCTAGTGCCAGATAAGAAGGGAAGGGTGTTGGTTTACAATCATTCATGTGGAACATTTTGAGAAAATATCCTATGTATCTCGACTGTATAATCATGATTCTGAATCTTTTTTATTCACTTCAAGACTAATAAACTAGCTTAGCAACCCTAAATCAGTCATGGAGAATACCTTGCTCAAAGTTGACTTGATGCCTCTCAAACCAATAGATAATCCACTAGTAATGAGCAAGTCATCCAGATATAGAACAATCAACAGTGAGAAGCCTCATTTCCGATGCATGTAGACATTGTAGTTAGACTTGCATCTCTCGAATTTTTGAGACATTAGGAAGGAATCCATCTTGGAATACAATGCCCTTGGGGATTTCTTGATCCCATAGAGAGATTTCCTGAGTTTAAAAATCGAGGAATCTTTAGTGTACCCCTAAGGTTGTCTCATATAGATCTCCTCTTCCAAATCACCATGGTGGATGGCACTCTTCACATCCATGTGATGTGCCTCCCACTTCTTCGAAGCTGCAATGGCCAAGACTAGCCTTACGGAATACATTGTTGCAACAGGAGTGAATGACTCATTGTATTCAAGCTCATGGACTTGTGAGTACCCCTTTGCCACTAACCGAGCCTTGTATTTGGAAATGGTTCCATCAGCTGCTAGCTTGGTCTTGTAGATCCATTTGTATCGAACTGGCTTTCTCCCAGGACGTAAGGAGACAAGATTCCAAGTCTCGTTGTCTTGTAGCGAATCAAACTCATCATCTATGGTTTCCTATCATCTTGGATCATGGAAAGCCTCCTTGTAGGACTGTGGATATGACCCCATCATCATGAAGCACCTCTCTGGGAGAAGTGGATTTGTATGGCAGAGTGCAAGGTTTTCATCATGATATTGAGATCGTGTTCTTCTTCTATCATTTGGATCCCAAACATTATTCCCAACAACTTCACTAAGCTTTTGGGCCAATTTAGGCCTTTGATTGGGAGCAGGTGTTGGATCTGTATCTAGATATACTTGAGGTTCATTCTCAATATCAAGATCTTAAGCATCTTGATCCTCATTTTCAAACTTTGAATATGAAATATTAGTTAAGACATCATCATCTGCAAATGGAATTGATTTGGTAATTATACCTTTGTTATTCTTTAGCTGGATGTGGATCATGCACATGATCTTCTTCAAATTGAACGCCGCGCTCTATGAAGCACTTTTTGGTTGCAATCTCCATCAGTTTGTATGTCTTTGCATCATCTGCATATCCCAACAATATGCATTTTCTACTCTGGTCTTGGAAGGATTTCCTCTTGTCAGTAGAAATTTTTTCCCATGCTTTGGAGCCAAAAACCCTCAAATGTGAGACATTGGGATTATATCCCATCAATGCTTTGAAAGGAGTGACCCCAATCATTGACTTGTGAGGCATTATGTTCTGGATATACGAAGCACAATTTACTGCTTCAACCTACATATATGGTGGAATATTTCTTGCTTCAAGGAGGCATGTAGCCATCTCCTTCAAGGATGTGTTCTTCCTCTCAGCTACACCATTTTGTTGTGGTGTGTATGGGACTTAGTGTTGAATTTGAATACATGTTGAAGCACGCAGCTGCTAGAATTCTCTTTTGATGTACTCTCCTCCATTATTTGGTCTGAGTGCTTTGATCTTTTTCCAAAGAGTGTTCTCAGCAAAGACTTTGAAAATGTAAAAGGTTTCAAACACCTCAGACTTCTACTTGAGAAAGTAGATCCAACAATACCTTCAGTAGTTATCAATAAAGGTTAGAAAGTGTCCATATACATTCATAGATGTTGTGGCCATTGATCCGAAGACATCACTATGGGCCAGATCAAGTGCATAGGAAGCTCTTCTTGTCTTCCCAACATCGTACCTTTGCTCTAGGTGCTTACCTACCAAGCAACCATTGTAGACACCTTCATAGGACTTGATGAGAGGTAATACCTCAACCCTCTCTTCATTGTGCAGCTGTTGGAGATATTTAAAATTAATATGGCCAAATATTTCATACCAAATCCTGCTTGTATCATTAGCATGAGTCAATAAGGCACTTGGATATGAGTTAGAAAGAAAGTGAGAAAATTCATATGCCCTGAAGGCATGATTTGTAGCCCCTTTCGCTATCAAGTTCCCAGTAGAAATTTCAAAGATCTCCATTGAGTTAGGATAAAATGTGACTTGCTTAGGTGAGCCAATATGGATCATCTGGTATACAGACAACAAATTTCTTGCTAGGGAAGGGACATAGAGCGCACTCTTGAACACTCCATGCTCAATATTGATTGAACCTTTCCCGAAAACTAGGATTTGTGAGTCATATCCCATGTAGATGATTTTTCCTCCAGAGGTATCCAGAGAAGAGAATGATTCTTTAGAGGAAACCATGTGGTTGGAGGCTCCATAATCAATGAGAAAAGCCTACCTTCATATCATGGCATCTCTAATGATCTTTAGTCTTGTTTCTAGCATCATATTTCTTTGCACCTTCGGGAAGGGAAATATTGTTATGTTCAAGGAGTCTAGACATCTTGTCTAAGGTTTTTTTCTTTTGGATGATTTCCTCTCTTGCAGTAAGAGCACTTAGACTTGTCAAAATTCTTATGCGTGTCCTTCTTGGAACCTGAGGCTCCTTCTAAAGGATTCTACTTATCCTTGGGCTTGAAATCAGTTTTGTTCTTCTCTTTGCCTTTCTGCTTCCCCTTTTCTTGCACATTCTTAGTCTCCCCAACTAAGAGATCCTGATTCTTGGAGGCTTTGAGAGCTCCCAATTGTATCAGCTTGTCTTTTTCCTAAATAAGAGATTACGTGAAGGCATCAAGGGATGGAATTCACAATTAGCAGTTATCAATCTCCCAGAGTGAAAGGTGGATACGAACACTGAGAATTATGGGCCAAGTTTGCTTAGAATTGAGAGCACCAATTGCTCATCCTTCTTCTCAATCCCACACTAGTTGCACTACATGACAAGGGATTTGAATTTTGAGAAGAATTGTTGGATGGTTTCAAAGTTGCTAGGATACAAAGAAATCAAGTCATTATCCAATATATGGCCTCTCAGCTCATCCTTCTTTCCAAACAGGGATTCGAGCTTATCCCATAGTTCCTTTGTAGTTTTCAATCCATCAAGATGGAAGAGTAACACCCTAGAGATATGAATGCACATGAAGTCAAATGCTTCATCCATCTTGTTCGAATACTTCAACTTCTCAATTAGAGGTTGTTGGGGTTCGACCTCCCTACCCATGGTGACACTATACATACCTTTGTTGTGCAACACTATATGCATATCATCCCTCCAATCAAGATAGTTAAAGGGTGTGAGGATCCTGAGTGTCAAGTTTGTTGAATTCTTCATCTTGCAACTTCAAGGAGAAGCTAATTCTTCAAAATTCTTCAATTTACCTGTAAAAAAATGTTGATTTGAAGTCAAACCAATTCAAAAAATCTCCATTTCGACATGTACACTTTATCTAGGTGAATCACACCTGGATATACTTCTCTATACAAAATACAGAGGGAGTAAGGCAAGAATACCAAGAATTATGTGGAACCCAATTGCTTCTGGTGCATCAATGGAAGTTTCTGAGGATTAAATTTGGCCCGAATACCTGCTCTAATACCATGTTTAATTTAGCAAAGATTAGGATCATCGAGCATGAATGAATTCACTATGAAAGAAGGTTGAAGGAGAAAAAAACAATTTAGTGTACACTGATCAAACATTCATAGTGAAAATTGAACAACCAAGAGAGAAAATTGGCCAGCTTAACATTACACAATAATCATTAACCTCTGTGTAATACAATGGTGATACAATAGGAAGAATTTGAATACTCTAGGTAGGATTCAAATTCACCAACTTGGACTGACTCCAGTGCTAACTCAATGTGAGAAAATCACCATTAAGAGCTCAGTAATCTAACTTAGGACAACTATATCCGTTCACAGTCAGTTAACTGGACAAGGTAGGTAGGAAAAGGCACCTAAGATCCTTGAATCAGGGAAATGTGGCACTAGAGTAACTGGATATGAACTAATTGATTCCCTTCTGATGATAACTCAACACAGACTAGGGAGAACTAATGATGGGACTCCCATGACTCAGTGTGGGCTCCTCAATTATGGAGATTGGCCTCTAGAGCTCCTAAACTCATGCAAATAGGCATATCAAGTGTTAGGTGGGCTCTAGATGAGCCCCCCATGGCACTAGTGAGGTGGTAACATAATCCTATGCTAGAAAATGACAATTAGACTATGGTGGTCAAAGGGAGGATTAATTAATCCTAACAAATCAAGCATCAACTCCTCACTCTTCTAATGATGATGCTTCTAACATGGTGACTAATAAAAAGGAAGTGTATAATCCTTGTAAGTATTGTGGAAAAACCAACCACTCTGAAAAGGTATGCTTTAAACGGAGACTTGAACTTATGAAATTAAAGAAGAAGTCTTCTGAAGGACAACAAGTTTCTCTATGTGCCTATTCTGTTCAATCTAGTAAATCTTATTCTAATGTGGAATTGATTATGTTATTTCTAATCACATGACTGGTTCTACTTCTTTATTTAAAAATATGGACACTAAAGAGCACACAACACATAAAGTATCTATAAGTGATTATAAACATCTTTCAATAATAGGATCTGGTAATGTTAATGTTCCTAATGGTGCTTTGGAGGATGTGTTTCACGTTCAAGGAATGTTTCATCAACTTGTTTTCTATTTATTGTGTATGGCATAAATGTTATAAATTTAAAACTTGGCCTCATAAATATGTTTTAAAAGATATTAAACATAACTTCAAAATTGTCTCTTTGGTAATGTTGGCCATAATATGGGATTATATAAGTTTATTAGTTTTAATTCAAGTAAAAATCAACATTTTCATTTCTATGTTGTTCATGTTGATGAACTAAATAAATTATGGCATGAAAGATTAAGTTATTTGAATTAAGAAAAAATGCAAATGACTAACAGTGCTTGGCTTGCTTTCAATTTCTCTATTGAAGGTGTTTCTGAAGGTTGTGTTCTTGGTAAACATCATAAGGAAATGTTTGAAAGGTAAAGCTTGGCATGCTAAATAACCATTTTAACCAATTCATAGTGATATTTGTGGTTCTCTCAAAATCTTGTCTTTGTCTCGTGCAATCTATTTTAATGCTTTTATTGATGATTATAGTCGTAAATCTTGGGTTTATTTCCCAAAACGTTAAAGTGAAACATTTTGGTATATTTCAAGAATTTAAATCCATGGTTTAAAAAACTCGGGTAAAAGTATTAAGACTTTGAGGACTAATAATGGGAGGAATTCATTAAAAATGAATTTAATGCATATTTATCTAAGCATGGAATTCCACATCAAAATATGGTTCCCTATACACCTTAACAAAATGAGGTAGCTGAAAGGAAGAATAGGACTTTGATTAAATGGCTAAGTGTATGATGTATTCTAAAAGATTACTTAAATGTTTTTGGACTGAAGATATTTGTTATGCTAACTATATCTTGAATAGAGTCCCTACCCAAGCAGTTTTGCAGGTTACTCCCGAGGAAAAATTGAATAGAAGAAAACCTTATAGTAGTAACTTTAAGGTTTAACTATGGGTACACTGATGAACCCTGAAGGCGCGGTGGCTCTAAGAACCGGGGTCGAGGGCTTCGGCTCTCGATCTTTGATCTTCTGAGGCTGATCTAGCTTTCAATTCGCACCACCATGTTGCAGAGCTTGCTCAACGGCGGTTTTGGTGGTGGCGGTGTCTGTACTGTGGCGAATTTTTCGGTGCTCGCGGTTGTGGCGATGGGATCCTTTCCGGGTTTTGCAGGTCGTGGATTTGGTGCGGATGATTCGGGTACTTTGCCATGGATTTTTCCATCCGCCATGGTCTACATCGAGGCTTCTCTGATTCTGCCACGGTTTCTCTGGAGATTGGGCTTCGGCTCCATCGTTGGGCTTCGGCTCCAAGATCAAGATCGGTGCAGATAAAGATCGGTGGGCTTCGACTCCTTGATCTGGGTTGTGGGCTTCGTCTGTCGAGGTTTGATGGATCCTGAATGGCACTTTCTTGATTTGTTGGTTTGCTGAGATAGATCGCCATCTTTCTCGCAGAATCTGGCTGAGGCGGTGTCTGTGGATATACTCTTGCGTGGCAACCCGTTTTGTGGTCCTTAGGGATCTCTGCGGCGGGGACGGCGTTTCAGAGGCAGTGGCCTTTGCTATTGGCANTGACAATGTAGGGATCCTAGTGATCCTCTTACATGTGCAGATGTAATTTTGTTCTACTTTGAAATAAAATTATGAATTTTTTCCGAGGAAAAAAAAAAGTAGTAACTTTAAGGTATATAAAAAACAAAAAAAATTAGAACCCATTTTTCACAATTGTATTTTCATTGGTTATTGTGAGGATTACAAAGCGTACAAGCTTGATCCATCTATCCAAGGTGTTATAGGTGAGATGTTCAATACATTGAATTAGTCTCTCCTCCTCCTCATCCTATTGGAACTCATGTTTCATTGAATTTGTCTTCACCTTCTGTTACTCCTATCTCTATTACCCCTTTATTTTTGTGTCTGAACTTAATCTTAATTCACCTTCTTCTTCAAGTGATCTTCCTGAATGTTCTGAATATATGAGTGTGCTTCCTACCACTACTTTTCTTCTTGTTTGGGCCCAAAAAAACTCTTGAATCCACAGGTTCTCATTTTGGTATTCCTTCTAATACTCGTCAAACTATATTTGAATTTCCTCTTATGACTAGAGTATTGACCACAGATGATCCATCTACCTATGCTCAAGCTAAAGACAAACCTGAATGGGAGAAAGCCATAATTGTTAAATGTGACTCATTAATGAAGAAAAATACTTGGACTCTTCTTACCCTTCCTCCTAGAAATAATTTAGTTGAATGTAAGTGGATATATCAAACAAAGTTTATTGCAGATGGACAAATCTAAAAACATAAAGCTTGATTAGTAGTAAAATTATTTTCTCAACAAGAAGGTACAGATTATAATTAAACTTTTGCTCAAGTTGCTAAAATGAACATGTTTGTGCTAGAAATTGTTCCTAGACTACTACAGAAACAAGCTAGAACAATCTCAACAATAAAAGCAAAATGAAATTGATTTTTATGATTTTGGTTTGAAATTTTATCAACAAGAGGATAAAAACATCAGCAAGCTAACACAAGTACTGAATCATGAACTAGTATGAAGAACTGGGGATCAAACACATAAAAATAAACCATAAAGATTACAAATATAATACTGATTTCATCCACAACATACAAGCATTTGCATGAGTAAAAACATTAAACAAGAAATGAAGTTGTATATTGAGTAATCAGACATATCATAAACAAAACCAGCATGACAGATAAAGTGGCTTATCAGTATGTATAAAATCAATATCAGTCTTCAAACTTACATAAGTGTCATGAGTCTTAGCTTGTAATACATCCAACACTAGAGCCTCTTCTTGCACAAAATTCGAACTCTTGCACCGTATGCGTGTCCTCTTTTTATAATTACAAAGATCTAATATGAAGTAGTTCCATATTCACTTATTTTAGGTCAAATTCGAAACTACTTAGCAATTACATTAACCAACTTTCAAAATATTAAAAACTAATTGACTAAAAATAGCAAAATCAGATTCCTTGGAAATTTGGCGAATTTTTGAAAAATGGGTCTCAAATAAGCTTCCATATCTCTCGACCTGGGACACCTGTGCGAAAAATAATAGAGGTTTTTCTAAATGAGTCTTTTATTAACAAAAACCTCTCTTAGTTTTTAAAAATTCCCCTTAAATTGATCGGAATACGTGCCGAAAATTTGTGACTAAAAAAGAAATTATTAAATATTTCAAAACCTAAAAAATATGCCACAAAGATGAATTCGAATCTCTCAAACAATGACAACTGTTGAAAAACTGAGATAGGTTTTATGAATGAATCCATGATGAACAAAAAAATATTTGGGATTTTTGAAATTCTTCTCCATTGCCTCGTAAGTCGTGCTCAATTACAATGACTAAAACAGGAAAAAACAAAGTCTTCATGACATTTTTTGGCAAAAGGCTTGAAACAAGAGTTAGACCTTGGATATATACCATGAATTCAAAAGCATTTTTAGACTTCGAAAGACTATAACACCTAATAAGCCATTTAAAGAAAACTAATACAGAAAAGAAATAACTTAAAACAAACTATAAGTTATAAAAACCCAAAAACATACATTTAAACTATTAAAATTTAAAACAAACTCAAAATGAAAAGTAAATAAGACATAAAACCTTAGAAAAACAAGACACAAAGACTAGGAACAATTTTCAATCTTAACGTCTGGCTCTTGCTGAGGGATGAAAACCTCCTTGTGAGGTTTCAAGAACCTGTAGACCTTGTACCTTATTCATTGGGTGATGGAGTCATTTGTATCTCGTTCCCAGCCTATCATTCACTGCTAACCAAAGGCTGCAACTTGTTTTTCCAATCAAAATCTGAACCTTGTATTGCAAACTGAGGTTACTCTACAACTGATAACAAGAAGTGTGAGTGCTTCAATTGGGATATGGAGTCATTTACCAAATCTCTGCAACTTTCTCAAACTCTGAACACATACCTCTGAAATGACAAAATACTACTACAATCCAGCATACTGAAAAGAATCTACATGCTCATTATGGTGAGCTTATTCTGTTATTTACTCTTACTTCTAATAAGAGGAAACAACCCAATTAAGTGTAATCACACTTCCAGTGAAGCCAAGAAACCATTTGACTGAGAATCATAATTCAATGCATGTTATTGTTTGAGAAGACCCACAAAAGATGTGATAAATGCAATAAAAAGTCTGTAGGAAATTGATACTTATGGTTGGAAATAGGAAGTATACCAAAAGATGGAGCATTAGAAACCTTTGAAAAATATAACTCCATCCAAGAAGCCACGGGATCATGAAACTCATGCAAAATTATTTTGTCATGTTGTTTAAAAAATTGGACTGCAAATGGGTGTCCTCTATTCTCAATACTCCATGAGATAATGCAATAAGAGAACAATATATAAAATCTTCGACTATGTTGAGGTTATCCTGTTTTATATCTTCCACGAACCCAAGTTGACTGATTTCTGAAGAGTGTTGCTTAACTAATGAGGATTGAAAGAATGGTTGTAGTATTTCTTTATATACATACAAAATTAGCATATTTTCATAATGGTTTTGAGCAGCAAAGTTATCACGGTCATGGCTATTAGACACATCTAATATTATATTCAAAGTATCTACAGTCTGATTGCTATTAATTTGAAAGTCAAAGCAATTCAGAACTTTTTCTTGTTCAATAAAAATATTGGAATATAATTCACCTACCATCGGTTTCTGCTGATCATGAAACTTCTGATCTAAAACTTCAATGTCTTCATCATATTCATCATAAAGTGAAGCATTTTGTTCCTATCCATTGTTGTTCTTTTTAAACTTTGGCTCAAGAATGGAAACCAAGGGCTCTTCAAACTGCTTCTCGACCTTTGATGCAGGAGAAAATATAGTGGATAGATCTGATAAGCTCTGATCATGTCCCTTAATGCCTGGGTCAGATTCACATTCATCATAGAAAGGCTGATTTGAAAAAGCATTAGCATGATCTTTCTCGTCATTATCATCTTTTTTATCTAGATTTGAAGTAACGAGTACATAAAGAGAAAGAAAGTCCTCTTGTTGTTCCTCCATGGAAATAGATGATCTCTACAAATCTAGTTCTTCATGGTTGGCGTAATTAATTTTTGTTTGCGAATCTGAAAGCTGGGGACTGCCCTTACTAATTTCCATTGGCATTTGACCAAAAGACAACTGATCATTGTGTTTTGTATCTAAAGAAACCAAATCTTCTGGTTTATAATAATCAGAATTAATGGTAATAGAAGAACCTTCAGCTTCTTCATTATCCACTTCTAGTTCATGTTTATGGGAAAACTTATCATCATGATTTTTTGAATCAAAAATTGTATTATAAAAATTAGCCTGCTCATAACAATCTTTAAAAAGGAATTTAGCTAAGAACATATACTTACAATGTGTTGTTCAGGATAAAGCACCCTTGTAACCTAGGGTTTGGGGTTACCAACTTACTACTAACTTGCAGACAATCAGCTTTTTACAGGAAATGGAAAGAGAATAGGAAGAAACTCTTGACTTACCCGATTAACGACGGTTGATCCAAGCTTGATCTTCTCTCGCTCCACTCATTTCCAAAGCTTCTAGGGATGTACCTCTTCACCTGCAAAGAGAAAATACTTCAAGTAATATCTCATGCATATAGATATCAGAGGTTAGATGAAAAAAATATTGATGATATAAACAAACATATTCATTAACCAATACCCATGAAATATACACAATACAAGATTGGAAGAAGAATTCTCTTTATTAACAATCAGTGAATAAGATAAGAATACAACCCAGCATCTGAGACAAGGATTCCTCTGCAACCAAAGGACTCTGAGTTCTCAGTGCTCTAAGACTCTAAAGGTATACCACCAGCATAACTTCTCTCTCCAAAATTGATTGATTAGCCCCCACCCCAAGGCCTCTATTTATACTTTGGGAAATAGAGCGGTTTCGAAGGTTGGGATGGTTGAGATAGTTGGGATAGTTATGGATTAGGCCCCAACTAATCTCATCTAAACTTGATTTATATTTTTTAATGTCGAATTAAGGTATACGCGGGTATTAATATAGGAAACTTGCGTATGATACGCGAGTTTCTCAAAGGGAACTCGCGTATGCAAGTATACGCGAGTTTCTCAAAGGGAACTCGCGTATGCAAGTATACGCGGGTTGCAATGCAAATACTCGCGTATGATATGCAAGTTGCAATGCATATAGTAGCGTATGCAACCCAAAACTCATAATAAAAATATACAAGGCTGATTTGAGGATAATGCATCAAAGGTCATGCCCATCTATAGTGTTTTGGCCACTTCAATCCAATTTTTTCCTTTTGTGTACCAACATGAGGAATGTTGGTACTCGGATAGACAAGTGCCATTTTGGCTGATAACAGATGCCCCCTAATTTGTGAAGTCAGAGGGAAGCGAAGGCCGAAATACATTATAATCGTTATCTTGGAGAACTCATAAGTCCAAGGAAGTAGAGGAAGTACCTGAAACAAATACATATCAATGTCATATACAAAATCATATCTGAGGATGTCATGTTCAATATATTGGAACACTAGCTCCTTTACAATATTTGATTACATCATATGATACGGGTACAAGACCCCGTATATTACAAAGGTGGATCGAAGCCACAATATACAATGATGAGTCTTCAAAATCTGGAAGTTGTGTAGGTGAACACAACAAAATCTGGCACAACTTAGGTTATAGATATGAAACTAAGGTCTTCGTCAAGATCCAAAGGAACCAGTACAATCCAGGCCATGTGAATAGATATGTCGAAGTCGAACATGGATAGGACTCAATAGATTATCAATCAATAGGTGATAATTGAAAACTGAAGCAAAGTAATTCACCAATGATGAAAGTGAATCCTAAGGTACCATCGTTAAAACTCTATATCTTCATCTTCAGGAAGTATTGATGAGAAACCATGATGTGATGAGGGAGGCAATAGATCCTCCAACGGATCACAAGAGTGACTAGGAACTAGATAAAGGAAGGTAGACACAAGTGAGATCAGATAGGATAATGGTGGAATCAAGATAATAAATAGAAACAGGGATAAATCCTTGAATAGTGAGCACAACACAAAGATGACCCAAGGCAACTTTTAACTTTCCAGATATGACAACTAGACTTATCTGTAATGTAGGAGACATGATCATATTCCTCAGTGGAGTCCTCAATTCTGTTGTTCAGGATAAAGCACCCTTGTAACCTAGGGTCTAGGGTTACCAACTTACTACTAACTTGCAGACAATCAGCTTTTTACAGGAAATGGAAAGAGAATAGGAAGAAACTCTTGGCTTACCCGATTAATGACGGTTGATCCAAGCTTGATCTTCTCTCGCTCCACTCCTTTCCAAAGCTTCTAGGGATGTACCTCTTCACCTGCAAAGAGAAAATCCTTCAAGTAATATCTCATGCATATATATATCAAAGGTTAGATGAAAAACATATTGATGATATAAACAAACACATTCATTAACCAATACCCATGAAATATACACAATACAAGATTATAAGAAGAATTCTATTTATTAACAATCGGTGAATAAGATAAGAATACAACCCAGCTCCTGAGTCAATGACTCCTCTACAACCAAAGGACTCTGAGTTTTGCTGCTCCAAGACTCTGAAGGTATACCACCATCATAACTTTGCTCTCTAAAATTGATTGATTAGCCCCCACCCCAAGGCCTCTATTTATACTTTGGGAAATAGAGTGGTTTCGAAGGTTGGGATGGTTGAGATAGTTGGGATAGTTATGGATTATGCCCCAACTAATCTCATCTAATCTCGATTTATATTTTTTAAAGTCGAATTAAGGTATACGCGGGTATTAATATAGGAAACTCACGTATGATAGGTGAGTTTCTCAAAGGAAACTCACGTATGCAAGTATGCGTGGGTTGCAATGCAAATACTCGCGTATGATACACGATTTGCAATGCATATAGTAGCGTATGCAACCCAAAACTCATAATAAAAATATACAAGGTTGGTTTGAGGATAATGCATCAAAGGTCATGCCTATCTATAGTCTTCAATCCAAATTTGTGCTTTTGTGTGTCAACATGAGGAATGTCGATACTCGGAAGAAGAAGTGTCATTTTGGCTGATAACACAATGTTTCCGGAAACATGTGTGAAATTCTTTCAGAGAGGAAATGCTAGCAGCGGGAAGAGAAAAATACCATTCTTGTGCATCTCACTCGAGTGAATACATGAACATCTTCATGAGCATATCTTCATGTTGTATATTTAACTGAACCATATATTGATGAAATCTGATGAGGTGATCTAAAGGATTATCCTCTTTGCTTTCTCTAAACCGTGGAAGACAATCTCCCCAAACATCCATAATAGGTACTGGATTTGGAAAACCTGGAACATCGGAGAAATTGAAAGGTGCAAACCTTCGAGCCAAAATGGCTTCCATGGTCTTCGGCATCATATTGAACCGGTGGAGTCACCAATCGATTTGTCAAGATAGATTTTGTTTTCCTCTTGTTCCAATCTTTCTAGTAGCCACTATGAACTACTGCTTGGTGAAAAAGTAGTCTGAAAGATGTTCTGATTTTGTTCACCTGTCAAAATCAGATGAATAATGATATCCCATGGAAGATATACTTCAGTTTCGTTCCCAGAAACATCGCCAAAGATGTTTGTGCTAGAAATTGTTTCTAGACTACTACAAAAACAAGCTAGAACAATCTAAACAATAAAAGCAAAATGAAATTGATTTTTATGATTTTGGTTTGAAAAATTATCAACAATAAGCTAAAAACATCAACAAGCTAACACAAGTACTGAATCATGAACTAGTATGAAGAACTGGGGATCAAACACATAAAAATAAACCATAAATATTACAAATATAATGCTGATTTCATCCACAACATACAAGCATTTGCATGAGTAAAACCATTAAACAAGAAATGAAGTTGTATACTGAGTAATCAGATAGATCTTAAACAAAACCAGCATGACAGATATAGTGGCTTGTTAGTATGTATAAAATCAATATCAGTCTTCAAACTTACATTAGTGTCATGAGTCTTAGCTTGTAATACATCCAACACTAGAGCCTCTTCTTGCACAAAATTTGAACCCTTGCACTGTATGCTTGTCTAATTTTTATAATTATAAAGATCTAATATGAAGTAGTTCCATCTTCATTTCTTTTAGGTCAAATTCAAAACTACTCAGCAGTTACATTAACCAACTTTCAAAATATTAAAAACTAATTGACTAAAAATAGCAAAATCGGATTTCTCGAAAATTTGACGAATTTCTGAAAAATGGGTCTCAAAGAATCCTCCATATCTCTCGATCCGGGACACCTGTGCAAAAACTGAGAGAGGTTTTTCTAAATGAGTCCGTGATGAACAACAACCTCTCTTGGTTTTTAAAAATTTTCCTTCAATTGATCAGAATACATGCCAGAAATTTGTGACTAAAACAGGAAATTATTAAATATTTCAAAGCCTAAAAAATAGGCCACAAAGATGAAATTCGAATCTCTCAAACAATGACAGCTGTCGCAAAACTGAGATAGGTTTTTATGAATGAATCCATGATGAACAAAAACCTCTTTGAGATTTTTGAAATTCATCTCCATTGCCTCGTAATCTGTGCTCAATTACAATGACTAAAACACGAAAAAACAGAGTCTTCATGACATTTTTTGGCAAAAGGCTTGAAACAAGGGTTAGACCTTGGATATATACCATGAATTCAAAAGCATTTTCAGACTTCGAAAGACTATAATACTTAATAACCCATTAAAAGAAAACTAATACATAAAAGAAATAACTTAGAACAAACTATAAGTTATAAAACTCAAAAACATATATTTAAACTATTAAAATTTAAAACAAACTCAAAATGAAAAGTAAACAAAACATAAAACCTTAGAAAAACAAGACACGGAGACTAGGAACAATTTTCAATCTTAACAGAACACAATAAGAACTATTTTTTCTCTTGATGCATCTTATCAACAAGAAACACACCAAATGGATGTCAAGTTTGTGTTTTTTAATGGTGATCTTCGTGAAGACATTTATATGCAACAACCACTTGGTTTTATTACTCTTGAAACTTCAAGTTTGGTATGCGAATTGAACAAGTCTTTATATGGTCTTAAGCCACCTAGAGTTTGGTATGAGAAAATTGATGCTTATTTCTTAAAGAATAGTTTTCAGCGGTGTATATCTTATCCAAACTAGTATGTTAAGAACTTTGATGATGATGTCCTCATTCTGGTACTTTATGTGGATGATCTTATCTTTATTGGCAACAAGCTTACATTTATACAGGAAATGAAGAATAATTTTAAAAAGCAATTTAAAATATCTGACTTAGGCCTATTGCATTATTTTTTGGGTGTGCAAATATGGCATATGACTAATGGTATATTGCTTTCTCGGCCTAGGTATGCGACATATTTACTTGCTTAATTTCATATGAGTGATTCTAAGCCTTCACTTACACCATTTCAGTTCGGTGTAAAGTTAATTATTAATTGTGATACTCCACTTGTTGATGCCACGTTGTATTATCGGCTTGTGGAAAGTTTGATATATTTGACACACAATAGGCTTGAGCTCTCCTTTGCAGTCGACATGATTTTGAGGTTCATGCAAAAGCCTCACGAAAGTCATTGGAAAGCAACAAAGAAAATTCTCAAATATTTACAAGAAACATTGCATTATGGTGTTTTTTATTCTAGCAAGGCTACAGCTTCACTTCTTGGTTATACATATTTTGATTGAGATAGAAGGTCTATTGCAAGATATATCTTTCAACTTGGTTCAAGTCCAACTTCATGGTCCACTAAGAAGTTGAGAACTCTCTCTTTCTTGTGAAGCAAAGTTCAAGGTAGCAAAAAAATAGCTAAAAAGACAGTGTGTATCTGACATGTTCTTATAGGGCTTGGGCTTCTTCAAAAGTCTCATACTGAATTAAGATGTGATAAAGTTGTGCAATTCAGACTTATGTACAATTCAATGTATCACTCCTAAACTAAACACATTGACCTTGATACTCATTACATTCAAGATCTTGTTGTGGATGGCATCATTTGTTTGGAGTATTGTCCCACAGAATAGCAAGCAATCAATATCTTCACCAAATTCATGACATTAACAAAATTTATGTATCTTCAAAGTTTGTTTGGAATGCGGAAAGTTGTCATAAGGGGGAAAGTTAATGTAATGCCATCTTTCTTCATATATGTGTTGTTCTCCCTATTCATCATTAAGGGAGAATATTGAAATGTGTAATTTTTAATATACGTGTAATGTTGTCTAGTGCGATGTCGTAAGACATCTTATCTAGTAAATGAAGTCATAATTAACCATAATCTTATGTAATAATAGTTATCCTACATGCATCATGGAAAAATATTCAATATATAAGGAGGCAAAAAATCACTTATTACAATTCATTATATAAGGAGATGGAAAATCACTTATCCTACATATACTATGTACTATGGAATGTGATTCTTAGCTATATATCCATATAATAGAAGTGAAGGAAAACTTTTAGCCACATATATTGCATATTGCATTGTAATGTTATTTTTAAGTTGTGGAGCATGTATGCATATTGCATTGTAATGTTATTTTAATGTTGTGGAGCATGTGTAAAGTGGAACTCAAGTATAAAATTGTGAAGTTATGGATGCATATTGCATTGTAATGTTATTTTAAAGTTGTGGAGCATGTGTAAAGTGGAACTCAAGTATAAAATTGATGATTTCTTTGTATGCATGTGTAAAAAATTGATGTTTTCTTTGTATGTAATAAAAATTTACACATGCAAACCTTTAATATATTCTTATTGATTTTTTAATAAGATCAATTTTTCATCATTTTTCCAATTCCATATTAAAAATACTTCATTTAAATAAACTAAAATATATATTAAAATTCATTTAAATCAGATTGATCACATGTTGCTTTTCAATTTAAATAGCCATGTAAGGCCTTTTTCCACTTCCATATTGAAGTGACAATAGTATTTAATTTCATACTAAAATGTGTCACATGTTTCTCCTCCTTGATGCATGTGTTGTCCATTCTTCAACACTCCTCCTTCATGCATGTGTTGTCCATTTTTCAACGCTTCAAAGAGAGTTTTTCCAATATCTTTAGATCTACTATTTTTAGCCTTACGTAACCGTCGAGGACAGGTCTGCATTTGTAAGCAAGCAATACACAAGTTGAACATGCTGATTTCTACATATTTTCCTTTTCCTCTTCCTTAATGTGAAAGTCAGGACTCAAACGTAACTCCTTGTTTATTGGGCACTTACATTCTCACTATTGCTTGGTAGGTCAACACAGCCACTAGCTTGGTCCATGCAGACATCTCGGCAAACACAAATATGACATTTAACAAAATAGTAAAATAGGCTAGATGTGCTTTTAGCAGATTTTAGCATTAGTCCTCTTCTATGTTTTTTTTCTCAAGGGCAAATACCATATAATGTAAAGCAAAACATGACTAGCCATGACCACCAAGCATTAGATGTGGAAGGCAACCATGCAAAATATACATAAGCATCCACATTCAAAAGAATGCATAGATGTTGTTTTGAATCCCACAAAATATAATGGCGTTTGTGAAAGCACAAACAACAGAGGTTTCACACCCCAATAAAATCTGCAAACGTTGTGCAACCAGTATCAATTTTTTTAAAATGTCAAAGAAAAATTCGATATCCATAATAGACAATTTGGTTATAACTGGAATAGCACAAAATGGTTTAATACCATTAAAGAAAAAATTACCAACTCAGTCTTTGTAGCCAACAAGAATGAATTCTGAGTATGGACGAATTTGGCTGGAATGAATTCTGAGTGTGGACCAACCATTCACGGAATTCCATATTCCAGAAATATTTTCCAATATTAAACTTCATCCAACACCCTCTTTTGAAAATGAAACACAACAGCATTGCAAATAAAAAATGAAAAAGGGATGCAACTTCTTGCTGTACACACCTAGAAATTTGGATATCATTCCTTTCCTTCTCAGTAAACAGTTTTGAAAAAAATACAGTGAAGTTCATATAGCAAATGATACTGGCCTGCACTTATCAGAAACGAAAAAAAGAGCTTATAATAGATGCAACATGCATGAGAAGCCACTGCAGGCTTCTATTATCTCGTTCAAATCTATAATTACAGAGCACTATCCCCTATTTCCAAGACACTCCTCTTTGCGTATGTCCTACAGTTTGTGGAGGCTGTTGAAATCCATGAGGCTGTTGAGGATATTCACTGTACTGTGAATATGAATTTTCAGGCACAAAGACAGGTTGGAGATTGGACGGCCCATGCTGTGGCTGTCCCATAGCAATATTTTGATTCTGCGGTCCCCATTCAGCCGATTTCTTCACGGCAGATGCCGTAATATAGTAGAATATGCCAAGAGTCACAGTGGCTAAGGCTAGCACTGCTCCTCCTGAAAAAACACCTGACTTCACAACATAACAATAACCATTAAAGGTCCTCCAGTCTGTATTACGTTGGTTATTCAGAGCAGCTCCAGCCATAAGTAAGAGAAAGGCGATTACAAAAGTAATCCTGTAAAATGACAATTAGTCAAGAGTTATCTTTCCATCTAGAAACTTTTAAAAATCATACATCATCAAAATCCATAAAAGTTAATAATAGCGTGAAGGAAAGTGTAAACTCCATCTGTGCTGCAGCTTGCTTTTCATACACATAATGTTTGAACCCTCTGACAAATACCTCCAGCTAAAATGTGCCACTAAAGAGACGACATTGTAAAAGGCATATCAATAGATTAAATTCTAACATTAAAGTATAAGCATCGTCCTAAGTAAGGTGAAAACAAGAATGTAGGTCAAAGTACAGCTCCTATAAAATTTGGGCTCACTAAGCATACTGATATGAAAAGCTTGAACAATAAACATAAAATCCCACGATTATCAAATTATTCTGCAAAGATCAGCAATATTAACAAGGCTACAGAGGAAAATTTGTCACGACTTGCAGTGAATCCCACAAAGACAATAAGACAATAGACAGGAAAGTCGATAGGAAAAATGCAAATATTTCCAGGAAGCATTAAGGTGGTTCAATGATTCTATAGTAACATTTCCACAATCACATAAAATCTATGCTAGAAGCCTAGAACATAGGCACATAATAAAGAACCCTGAGTCTGACCAACTCAAAAATCAATACAGAAACAAATTGTGAAGAGCTCTTCCAATAAAGCAGTTAGAGAAAACCATGTTTCATGAGTTAGTCAAGTCAGCTGGGGATGAATAGGGAGGAAGTGGGTTATCCTGCTCCTGCTGGAATCTAGGGTTCCACCTGATCAACATAGAAAAGCAACCACCAGTCTGAAGATCGTGCAAGCAAGCAGCATCTAGTCTTTGCAACTTCATCAGCCTTAATCTCAGTTGCTAAATGGAGTGTCATGTACAGAAGCAAGATAAAGAGCCCCAGCTCTGCTCCCCAGTGTGAGCACCCTGGTCTCCACTTGTTTTGCAGCCCTTGAAGGATACCAAGAATGCCAAAATGTTCACTGGGCATTCAAACAGTGTTTCTCCTCTGGTTTGCTACAAAGAGGAAGTGAGAAACAGGTTCCAGAGCAGCAGGAATGCCTCCAGCTGTTTCCAGAGCCGACAATATCCAAGCATGAGGGTAAAGCTTCCCCATAGAGAAGACACAAATTGTTACAGTGCTTACAGTGTTCTCAGACCAGACAAGGTTTGGAGCCCAGATTTGTAAAGACAATGCCCTCGTCAGCAAATTCAACAGATATTGCCCAAGTAGTGAGGCAGTAGAAAATAAGTGAGCCAAATTTGGCCCAGAAGTTATTTGATCATTTTCTGTAACTAAGGTTTATTTCTGGTTTTTGTGAAAACATTGGAAAGAAATATGATCTTACTCTTAGCCGGTAGCCCCTGGTTCTGGGGAAGAGCCAGCCTCTTTATGAAATTATGATTCCCAGAGTTTAATTTGACCACAATATTTGAATTTTGAAACCGCTGCACCTGTGTGGGTGAGAGTCCCAAACCTTCTCATCCAACTATGCCAAGAAATATTTAAGATAATTGGCCATAAGTTAGGCCAGTTCATTGAATCAGACAGCATAAACAGCACAGGTGTGTATACCTGTGACAGACTATGTGCAGAACTGGATCTCAGCGAATGCTTATTTGGATCTGTCACTAAACAGGGTTTTTCATCACAAATTGCCCAAAGAAACATCCTCAAACTAGACATAAATTGATGAAAGAAATATCCCCACTGTAAAGCATAAATCAGACTGGGATGAATTCCTTAAGGTGAAAAGGAAATGGAAAAAAAATAAAGCTAGGCAGGCCCACAAACATAAAGAGTAGAGCATCCCTCAGCCATAAATGCGCCGTTTGCTGAGACAGCTTTACCAGCAATGTCTCACGGATCTTGCTTGTAGAATCACTAGAAAATTCTCAGATCAATCTGGTAGAAGCAGCTCCAGCAGAAAAAGGACCTTCTACAGTTGGCATTCTTACACCAAACCCCCAAAGCACACAAGACAATACCAGGTTTCCCATCCTATGAAAAGGGAAATCAGGAACAACAGTCAACCCTTGAGCATTATTTGGTTTCCTTATGTAATACCGAATAAAATGCTTGAGGAGCCAAGTTCTGGAAAGGGAATTGGCTAATTCTTATAACATTATGACGATGTAGTTGCAAATATGACACTTCGAAATGCTTGATATAGTTTGCACATTATTATGTTTACTTTTCAATGTTCTAGAGAGTACAATAATGAATATATAGACTACTATGACATTTATGTAGGTGTTTTACGTTGATTGAGCTACATAAGGAAATAGATGTGATTTGACATTCTATAATCCATCATGATGTGAAATTGTGAATCTAATTTCCAATGTTCCCCCAAGTTTCCGGGCCGCAGGAGCGAGGAAAAGCTGAAAAGACATATGCTGAAGTGTTCCCCCAAATTTTAGGAAACGCCCAAGGGTACGTCGGGGTCTTCAACATAGGGGACCCCACCAAGATTACTACCAAATTTATATTAGAATACATAAAAATTGAAAGTTGGAGCATAATTCATTAAAGTCTTTAATTTTATAATCTAAGGATTAATACAAGTTTACAACATATATCAAGTGAAATAAAATGAAATATAACCATACATAAGCTATAACTGATAAAACAAATTCGGAAATACAACCATATTGGATAGCAAAATGAAATCAAGGCTACTGAGAAGGAAAATAGTGGACAGTGTGGCCCTTTATCATTTAATTTTTATTAATTTTTTATTTCTTGGTAAAAAACCGTCAAAGTAAACTGGGGACGTCATTTTAGGAGGGAAATGTTTCCCTTCCATGTTTCTTTGAGTTTCCTTAAAAACGAAGACGTGGGGGGGACGTTCCCAATGGAGTTTCCATGTTTATGAGACATGCAGGGGTGTGGAAACATGTTTCCTACCCTTCGGGACGCGTACCCGTGTACCACTGCTAATTTCATTTATATTAATTATATTATTATATTCTTAAACACATAACATGTTGTTCTTATCCCAAAACCCTGTAACCCCTTTTTTCATTTCTGGTAAGTTGTAGCATAGGTTACATGTGCAAAAATTTGTGTAGCAGAGAACATGTGTAAGAAGTTGTCAAAAGGGATAGTGTCATAATTTTAAGGATCTACATAGAATACGATTTGGCTCATAACAGTGTAGCCTTCAGGTGTAGGACATGCAATAAATATGGTCATGGACACAAAGCAAGATACGAGAGAGTATTCTTCCATATTAAAGGACCAAAGAATAGAGATAAATAAATTTGAGATGATAAAAAGGAGAAAAGTGCACACTTGATAACATAAGATCTCTTACCATTCTTTCGGAAAAAGGAAAAAGATGAAGAAAAAACTAGCTTAAAGAACAAAAGCACTTGCTCAGATGCTGAAGATGTAACTCCCTAAGGCAGAAGGTGTGGATCGTCATAAGAGGGAGGAAAAACAAAAGAACTTAGCTCTTTAGGTGGAATGAAACTAGGAATCGGATTCAAGCAGAGGGATCAAGGACCTGTGCTTTCTGGGGAAAGTGTAGAAGAGGAGGATGCAGAGACAGAGAGAGAGAGAATTGACCCACAATAGAATTGAGATCTTGGATAGCTTTGGATACCCTACAGAAAAGGCACAAAAGAGAAAAATTTCACCTTAAAAGAAAAGGAATAGAAAATGAGTACAGGAAATAGTATGACTGATGGTATTCGGAAAGTTTAGATTTGGCAGCTTAACATATGTTTTTTGTATGTTAATTTTTTACCTTAGAAAGATCTTCACCCCAACCTATCAAACCTTGCCTTGGACAAACAACTTCAGAGTCCAGACCCTACCAAACTACCTTTAAATAATCCAATGTCACTCATTTCAGAGGTGGGCATTCATAAAAATTACTATTGCATGTCAGAGATCCACATTTTGTAGGTCCACACATTTGGTGTAGACAGCCCAAGCTGAAATGAAAATAAAAGGCAGTCATAAAACTACTGAAAAACGAAAAGACCTTAGCTAAAACGCAGTTTCAAACATTGTGCTGTGGTATATACGTCAGGGGGCAAAAGAAAAACTAAATCCAGGTCAGAAGATGCTTCCAATAATACATGCTCGAGCATGATGTTCCATGGCTTGGGATATTGTTGTTTATCTTCTCTTAAGACAGTTTTCTAATCTTCTCTAAATTAGCATTCTTATGTTCCCCAGAAAAGTGTCTTACCTTATCTTATCTAAATTAAAATTATTATCGTCTTTCCTTATCTTTTTATATTTTAGGACTTCTATCTTCTCCAAAATAGTATTGTCTCTTATCTTATCAATCTAGGACTATTTTTAGCATTCTTCTGTTCTTATCATATTGTTATCTTGCCTAATCTTTGAGGGATAAGTATCTATTTAAAGTTTAAACACACTAGTACCAAGGTTATGAGTAGTCTATTGAAGAATCCATTCCATTTATAAATTATAATACATGAGAGAATAATTCCCTGGCCAAGTGTAGCACGGTCACCCATACTGCCTTAGAGACTTAGAGCTGAGTTGGCACCCATACTTACCCAGGAGAGCTACTTTATCTCGTGTGCTTCTCTGAAATAATGGAAAGTGACTATGAATTTTTTCCCAGTTTTTGTATTGTTACCCTGGTTGACAAATTTTCATATTTCTGTTTACAAATTCAGGATTTCAGCCCAGAAAATTCATGTTTTTAGTTTCAACTGTATGTTGTCCAATTTGCAGCTCATATTTACAGTTATAGGTTGATTTTTCAGTTATAATAATGATTTTCCAGTCAGTTTATTAGCAGTTATCAGGTTAGATTCATAACACTTGGACAGGAATTAGAAATTGGGCCAGATCCATGTTCAATAACCAGATGAAAATTTTTGGAGAAGCACACCAGTATATTTGGTCGGAGAAGCAATAGTATAAATTCCATAAACATTGCAGCTAGCAATAAAAAATTATGTTCCTTAAGTTGATGTAAGAAATTAAATTTTGTTGAATATGCATGAACATAAACAATTGCAAAGATTATGGGCTGTAATATTAAGTAGAAGTGGAAGCTCATAAAACATCTATTCCCCCCAAAAAAATACAGAGAAGACTGCAAATAACCGTAACACTACCTATACATGTGCCTAAAGCAATCATAATGTGAAGAATGCTGCCATTACAAAGGTAACAGAAACAGAGACCACTGTAGTTGGGCAACCGTTCCAGGAATAACAGGGTACTTAAGACATAGTAGAATAGACTATATTTATGTAGTGGCATGTTCCCCAAAATTTGTACGGTACTTAAGACATAGTAGAATAGACGATATTCATGCAGGGGCATGTTCCCCAAAATTTGTACACTTAAGACATAGTAGAATAGACGATATTCATGCAGTGGCATGTTCCCCAAAATTTGTACACCCACAGACCATAGTAATAACAAATACATCATTTGCTATATCTAAAGAACCAAGAAAGTACAACAGAGAGATAAAGCCATGCAAAAAATACTCCATTGGTTGCGTCCAGCACATATGGTTCTTTTGATCCTATCAGCACAAACCCAGAGCCCCAACAAGTTCATACAACGGTAGGCTTGGATACCCTAATCTACATACATGTTAAATGTAATATAGTCATCATTGCTTAAATGCACGCAGGCACCATGCTCAATTCACTTAAACAAGCATGACCCTCTCAAACAGACATAAAGGTGACTACAGATAATGCTGAGAAGGTTGACAAGATCAACACAATAAGATTGCTTCCCATAAGCAATGGGGAAAAGGTTCCAAGCAACCCAACGTACAAATAGAGTGGAATGCCGAAAGGACCTGAGTTGCACAAGACCTTTTGCCAGGAAGAGCTGCAGACAGAAAGTAAAGAAACGTAGCTCACAAAAGATCAATTATAGGAAATACAAAAAACCCACAAAACCTTTATTTCTTTGAATTACTTATGCCTTGCTCCAAAAACTCTTCTGTGGGAGGCTTTTGAGCTAGGAAATCAAGCTATAGCTTTTAGGCAACATTGATGAATCGCCATCAGGCACAACATTTATGTACCCTGATTTTCCAGTTAAAGTCGGTAAAAAAAGGTGAACCTCTTAAGAATTATGACTTAGCCTTTAGAGGAGTAATCGTGGGGTTTGGTAATTGTCATTGCCCCGTTGGAAAGGAAGTTATTGGCTATCTGAAGAACATTATTTGGAACACTGAGTAAAAGGTGCATAAGCACTATACTAACAATTTGCCTTGCCTAAGGATTTCAGATTCAGACGCTTTCAGACAAATCCTTGGTTGCAACAGCATATCTATCACAAATAAAAAAATAATGGAGCCATCCCCAAACATTTTGATATAGTAACTATTATGCTAATACAAGAAACTAAAAGATCAAGACAAATTTAAGATTTGTCAAAGAAAGGATCAACCGATGCACATTACCTCCCAATCTCAGATTAACAAACAGCGACATTTACGATTGAGGAAATTATGTTGCCATTAAACATCTCATTACATTCAAAACATTAACTGTGATCATCACCAGCATAGATCCATCATAAACCCAGATCTATCAAGCACCGAGAGGGATTAAATTTCTTGAGGTGTAATTTTTTTCTTGATGTGTTAAAAAATTAAGATAAAAACTTTGCTCGTAAAGAAATTTGATCGCTCCTGGTACTTGATAGGTCCTGGTTTAACATGTATCTATGCTGGTTGTAATTATTTAGTTTTAGTGTAAAATTCAAAATGAGTTACATATGTTACCAAATAGCTTCATTATTATTTATTTTTGTCAATACATTATGTACATGACAATATCTCCCCCATACTGGGCTATAGAGCACATCACTAACATCTCCCCCATACTGGGCTGTAGAGCACATCACTACTCTCGGTGAAATGAGAGACTAGAGTGGTTCAGCTGAAGAAGAAACATCAAGAAGTGAAGTTAATTAATCAGTAAATTAACTCTATTTCAACTATAACCACTTGGTTTTAACCTTGAAGATTTAAGTGTGCAGGGTTGGAGATGGACAATATGATGGGCACAGAGAAAAAGGGGCAAAAGTTAAAACTAAGGATGACTGTTAATGAATCATAAACTCAAAGGTAAGCATTAGCCATATCAAAAATGCACATTTTTGCAGCTCTTTGCATAAGAAGTCTATCATTCATTTGTGCATTCCACTCTGCCTTACACTTCTGTACTTCTGCGTCACAGTACAATAGAAGACAGGCATTTTCCCAACGAGTGGTCAAATGACTCTATCAGAGAACAGATAAGCATGCAAAGAGAGCAAATGTTTAAAATACAAAAATAATTCTGAAGCATATAATCATTTCAGAACATTTTGATATGGCAATCTATTCAAACAGTGAGGGATATCTTAAATACCAAGAAACAACAAGACAGATGATGGCAATTGTCCTGTTGGAGCTTGCCCGATAAGGACCACCACGTGCGCAGCAGAGGCAACCAGCTGAAATATTTACAATCAGTTGAGCCACCAAAAGAGCCAACCCTGAAGTTGTTCCCAATAGCAGAGCAGGACTTCTGGGATATCTGCACCTCCCATCTGGCAGCAGTTGGACATCGCCAGCCTGTTAAATGAAATTATTGTTACATGGGCAATAGGAATTGTTTATCAAAAAATATACATTAAATCCTATTTGAATATGGAAAGAAACCAAGTAGCAGTTAGGGGAAAGAGGGGTAAACCGAGAAGACACTAGACAAGGATTGCATATATTTTGCTGAGTTACTCGTAGAAGCAACAGCAAGGCCAGAGTTGTGAACATCAGATAAAGAGATAAACACCTTTCAATTAAACAATCACCAATATCAATCAAGTACTGTAATCTGACATGATTACAGGAAAACAAAGATATGTACTACTAAGGAAGGATTACATATGTTTTACCGAGTTACTCTTAGATGCAAAAGCAAGGCCAAAGTCATGAACTTCAGATAAAAAGATAAACTAGATAACTATGGCATATACTATGGTATATATTTTACTGATTTACTCTTAAAAGCAACAGCAAGGCCAGAGTTGTGAACTTCAGATAAAGAGATAAACACCTTTCAATTCAACAATCAACAATATCAATCAAGTACTATCTTCTAACTTGATTAAAGAAAAACACAGATGTCTATCAAATGAATAGCGATGTGTATTGAGTTTCTTTCATATTTGACTGTGCATACCCATTAAATTCTACTGTCAATGAATCAAAGATAAACTTATATGGAGAAAAGGAGTAAATAAGAGAGTAGCAAGACGCCCTTACAGAGATTAAAAGAAAGAAAGAAAAACCAAGAAACCTTTACAGAGAAACCAACAAAGAGCATCAACCGGATGCTTAAGTTGTAACTATTTATACACTCGTAAGACACCGGTTCAAAACTTTTTGAAAGTAATCAATGAAGGCTTAAAAACTCGGAAACCAGTATAATTCTTCAGTTCAGCTTACTTGAACGGGACAACTGCATTCCTTATGACAGGGTATATCTCCCAAGGGTATTGCAACCTTAGTCTTCTCTGTGCAAACCATGAGTGCTCACAACTGGCACCGTAGGTCTGCAAAATCCATTACCGTAGGTCTGCAAAATCCATTAGAAAAGAAGACCCACAAAAGAGATCCTTCCATAAGGTGATAAAGACTCCGATGAAGCCTGAGATATCAAATCCTTCTTTATTATTCTGCTCATACTAGCACTCGGGTAATGCAATGAAGAACACGGATGCCTCAGTATCATAACCCCATCATAATACGAATGGCAACACAGTAGCCCAGCATCAAAGAAATTGAATGAGAAACAACAGAGAGGCAAGATAACTATGAGACCATGAATAAGCTAGCCTGTTTGGGCTACCATGGAAAACTAAAATTAAATCAGAGAAAACATAATAAGAGTCATAAATATTAAAGCATTCTCATTAAGCTCTGTACAGATAAACAGGAATAAAAGTCTCACAAACAAATCTTAGAACCCACGTTCAGCTCGCAGCTAATAGGCATCAATTGGCTCTCAGTGCCATGAAAAGATTGAAATAGCTGCAAAACAAAGAAGGAAAGAGCAGAAAAGGCTTACTCACCCGGATATGCTTGCCCTCTGCAGCAAAAGCTAACGCAGCTGCCACCAGCCCCAGGAACCCCACCACTGAGCATATTACCATGTCTGACTTCTTCATCGTGGATTCTAAGCTCTCAAATCTTGTTGGGTATTGGGTGAATAAGATACAGAACCCAAGGAACTACAGAGAAAATGGCAGTTCTGCTTGCTTTCTTCTTTAGTAAGAACGCAAACTATTACAACTCTCATTCAAATTGAATATGGACTGTGAGACATTTACTCCTGTTGCTATTCCCACTTCTCTATTCTATTCACAATTTCCCAAAAGATTCACTCCTACCAGTTTCTGAAGTGGGTGTCACACTAAATGTATGCTTAATATTGATATTCTAGGTAAGCATTGATCTTTTGTTAGATGTATATATGCAAATATCCAGCTGTATAAATGTGAATACATATAATCTTAAATGCTAAACAAGGCAGGTGTTAGATGTAGTCAAGTCCCCATAGCCATCACATTGATAGGTTGGTTTTTTTATAAGAGTACGTGGCGTTCTTACATGACCCTCAACTCTTGTGGAGGATTGAAAGTTGGAATCGTTAAGCGTCTAACGTTTTGTGTTTTGAGTGGAGGATTGAAAGTTGGAATTGAAATTTTAGTTTGAAAAATAAAAATTAATTTTCTTGAGTTTTGAGTGGAGGTTTGAAAGTTGGAATTGAAAATTATGATTTTGAATATATTTTATTATTTGATAGTTTATTTAAAATTTATGGACAACTCGGAAACATCAATGCCATATTAAAATTCAAGAATCTTAATTTATTTGAAAATAATATTAGTCTTTATTTTCCAAGAAAAAATCTTAATTTATATGAGAACTAGAAAATGATATGAAAGACTATTCTGAATAGTCATTATATTTAGCTTCTTAACAAATATTAAAATATCATATATTTATTAAGTTTTAATGGTTGATACATTGAGGAAGGTGTCAAAGGAATTATCTTCGATCCCAGAGGAAATATAGTTGATTTCTTTGTTTGGGGGTTAGGAATAAAATCTAATAATGAAGGAGAGTGGTTGGCTCTTTTGCATGGGTTTGAAATCCTCAACAAACTATATATAAACAAAATACCCATAATAGGATACTCATGACAAGTTATCGAGAAGATGCGGAATGGATATGGAAAAGGCAACACTAGATGCAAAAGAATTTCTAGAAGGTTCTCACACCTCAATTCCTGCAAAGAAATAAGCTATTACCATGTCCTTCGGGAAAACAATGAAAAAGCAAACACCCTTGCTAACAAGGGAGCTAGATTGGAGCTTGGTTCGGTGTTTTACTTCAATGGTGAGCATAAGACCCACCATGTTCCATGATCTTACCATCAAAAGGGACCCTAAACCCCTCATCCAAGTTAAGGGTCCTTGGATAATTCATAAACAAGATTGACATTCCTGTAGTGGCCTGAGTACGCATGGAAGCTTGCATGTACGTGCCCATGTGATTTATGGTCAAGGCCTTGACGCTGATGGGATGAAGCATTTACTTTTGTCCCTTGTTCTTGTCACTTCCGCAAGTGAAATGGATGTAGAGCAGTTTTACATTCTGAAAGGAGGTTAGAGCATTCTCCAACAAGTTGGAAGAGACAGGAAGGTCCGTGACGAGGTATTTTCTCCAAAGCTATCTGGACTAATAAATTCATTTCCTCTGTGTTCGTTGGGGGAGATAATAGATATGGAGAAGGAGAAGCATGTGAAGAAAGGATGGTTAGCAGGTATTAGCAGTCTTAAGGATGGGATTGTAGATTTCAAGATTCACTTGAGGAAGGTTTATGAGGCGGTATGTAGCGGACTTAGGAAAAACCTGGAGATTTCCATAGATGTGGGGTATGCTTTAAGCAAGTTATCTTGTCAGGATTAGCAGATAGATGACATGGACAGGGACATTAAGGAAATTATGGGAAAGGTTGATAGAGTTGATGAAGATGTGCAGAAGATGGTGAGTATGACACATTGCAGTAATTGTCAAGAGATAATATCCAACGGAGCGCAGCCAATGGAAGAAGTGTTAGTCTCAAAGCCGATTCGAGGCATGGAAGGCAAGACAAAAGAAATAGTCATGTTATCTCAGGTTTTTTGCAGATTTTTTTTGTATATTGTTAAATTCTCAGTTTATAAGGGTTTATCTCTCCTCTAGTATAGTTAATTATAGGAAGAAATCCAGGAACTTCTGTAAAGCTCTAGTAGTTTTAGTTATAATTTTCTCACTCGTAGTGAATGCAGAATACAGACTAATTTCTCACTTGTGTATTGAATGGTTGTGTACGACATTTTTTATATAATGAAAATGTTTTCAGCTTTTGTTAAAAAAGATTGATAAAATTTACAATGATAAGTATATTGATAATTGCAATCTACATTTGCATTAACACACAACCTAATTCCAAATAAATATAATTTACACACAACCACTCATTCTAAATAAATATAACTTAGCATAGCTACCAACACAAAACCACCAACTCTAAATAATTATAACCCAACATAGCCACCAACTCAAAAACCATATAAAAACCATATAACTAATAATGTCTTTAAAAATCTTAATTAAATCTCAAAAATGCTTAAATTTTAACTCTAATGAGGTTTCTCTTATTTTACCTAGTGCAAAATTTAAAAATAAAATATTGCATCACTCAAATAATTATTATGGTTAATTGTTTTTTACATTAATATTTTATATTAAAATAATATAATATAATTATTTATATTTATTAAAATTCAATAATAAAGATGTATTTATATAAATTTATTAGATTAATTATTTTAAAAGATTTTGAAATAATATTTCAATTAACTAATTAGTTAATGTAATTAAAAGTAATATGCTTTACATTATTCTCTTATAAGTTGTCATACATCGATATGATTAAGTATCTAATATACAAGTATAAGGTTAAAGGTTAATATCGTAGGAGAGAGTATACTTCTTAAAATTGTTTTAAAATCAAGTCATGATCAACTAGTTAGAGAGGTCCCTATAAAGACATCGTGGTTTGACTAAATCATTTGGGCATTGATGAAAATCACACTCCAAAATATCAATAGCACTAAAATTATAATTACATCCAAGTTTAACAAAAATTGTGGGACCACAAAAAATTAGAAGTTAAAAGAAAATTAAGATACCATAAGGAGGTCATTAACCATAATCTAGAAGATCAAATGTGTCTGCTTACATTAACTAATTCAAAGAAGAAAATCAATCTAGCCAAGATAAGAACAAGCTCTCATGAACTTCATAGTGAAAGAGGGCGCTAAACAATTCTTAAAATACCATGGGTGGAAAAGATTTGACATCTCTATGTGAATATGAGCGTAGAGGATAAAAAACACTTTCTAATACAACGCATTGCGTACAACCACATTAGATTGCAGTTTTATAATCTCTACTACCTAACATGTCAAATTACACTCACCTAAAATACTTCTTTCTAAGTTTTTTGAGCATATAAATAAAACTTTACAACAAATCAATTAATTCCTTTCTTTCCTCTTAAAATCCAATAAACCAATATTGATGAATGAACAATAACCTCCATCATCATCCTCAATTTAATAAAATAATTATTTAAATTTTTTTATGTTTATATATATATCAAAAAATTTCCAATAATCATCACCCATTTAATTCCATTCCTTGTAATTATAACCATACACTTCCCTTCTCTAACATGCCCACAGCCATGGCTATACTTTATAAAGAGAATCCCATAAAGAAACACCTACCCCCACTTCAACCAAAAAGTAAGAAGATATTGCTAAAATTAAAAAAAGTAAGTGTCCACAATAATCTTGTCGCTTTGCCCACACAATAATCTTGTCACTCTGCCCACGAAAAGTATCGACCATAATACCCGGGTTTTAGGTGCATGAAAGTGAAATCTTAATTTTTTAAGATAAAAATTTCTTCTCTATCAATTTTTTTGAGAAACGAAACGATGGGAGGAGTTATTAATTCTAATTGGATCAATTATTTATTTAAAAAATAATAATTTTTTTATAAAGTAATATTTACATGAGATTTGGACTCTTTTATATTTACAATTTCTCATCTAATCTTTATCTCGAATAAATTAAAAAATCTTCAAATAAATTAGAATAAATTAAAGAATCTTCACTTGTACATTTAAAAAAATTAATTTAAAAAAATTAAATAAAGAATAAGAATAGTTATATGTTTGGTTTACTCTTTATAAATCACAAATGGTCTTTATAAATCACAAATGGTATGGTTTTTTTTGGAATAACATGGCAAGTTAATTCCTCGGATGCGGGTGCCAGCAAGCCTGACCAATAGCGCGGGGTGCCTCAGTCCGCGAGCCAGACGTGTGGCACCATGCATACTGGTGAGATTGCCACCCGTGCGATGAACTCAAGCTCTCTCATGTGGACGGAGAGGGATGTCATTTCTTAGCCTTCGTCCTAAGGTGGATTTGTATGGAAAGCCTCCTTCGCATTCATGTCGGTTCAGATGAGTTTAATGGCAATAGGTACACAATTAATGCAAGGTCAGGGTGGTGCCATGAAGAGGAAAGCCATGAAAAAACATGGCATTGTTTTTTTTAAACAAAAACAGGTATGTTTATATTGAATCAAATAGGAATAGCAAACAAACAACAATCTGATTTATAGAGAAATCGGATCTTAAAAAAAATAGCTTCTACTACCAAAAGTCCAAGCTATTCTTTCGACATTTAGTCAACACACATTATTTAAAATCTTGCTTAAGGAGGTAACTCTAAAGATAGGAGAAGGTTTACCGAGATCTCATTTTTGCTTAATGCCATAGGCTTATTAGCAGCCCGATCCGCCCAATCATTTAGCTCGTAGAGGATGTGGAAGAACTCTAATCGACGAAAAGTCTTAGAGACAGATTTGATTCTTTTTATTAGTCTAGCCAACCTTAAATTTTGACTTTGACTTGCTCCATTCATCGCTTGGATTATTAACCAAGAGTCTCCCAAGACAATGGCTTCCTCAACCCTTTTTCCTTTCAGCTGCTTGATTCCTTGCCATAACCCATAGGCTTCCGCCATGTTGTTGGAGTCTGTTCTAATATTCCAAAAATATTCCACTTTTGTTTTCCCCTCAGGACATAAGATGACTCCTCCACCTCCCGCCATTCCTGGATTCCCTTTTGAGGCGCCATCAAAGAATAGCTTAAACATCTTCCTCTCTTTCATCTAATTTCCAAATTGGGATTTATCTAATCTTATTTCCTGGATTTCCAGCGTCTTCATGGGCAAATCTATGCTTTCAGTAGAAGACTTAAATGAATGTATCTAGTTGATTTCATTTGTTGTGAGTATGGCTTTATTTCTGAAAGCCTTCCTGGTCTTTATAACTTCACCCATGAGAGCTTGCGTCTTGGAAACAATTTTCTCTGGCAGTTGAGCATAGTTCTGGAAGATTCTATGATTGCATTCTATCCACAGGTGCCAACAGATTAGCTTCGGGAGCATCATCCAGCATTCCTTTAATCCATTTTTATTGCCCAAATCACCATTGTAGGACTTTTCCCAATTACTGAACCAATTCTTAGCGTTGTTGGGCAGATCAATCATGCCGAACGAAGGAGCAGTGAGTTGATTCCATGCAACTCTGGTGTAAGGGCAAACATAGAATAGATGTTGTATGGTCTCAGTGCTCTCACAGCATATTGGGCATCTAAACGAACCCTCGATCCGTCTCCTTTCCAAATCCTCGCCAATGAGGATCTGACCATGCGCCATTGTCCAACAGAAAATATCAATTTTTGGCAGCTTGGGAGCTACCCAGAGCTTTTTCCATCTCTCAGGGTTGATGGGTGCGCTAGGGGCCATCATGAACATTCTGGATCCTTGGGTCGTAGTGTACTAACCAACGCCACATCCCCATCCACGTCTATCTTTGTTTTTATTTATAATCGACGCTATACCAGACAGGTAGTTGAGAAATTGCTTCTTTTCTTCATTGAGCTCCTCTGGACACTCTGGCACTGTCCAACCTATCCACCAAAATAGGCGTTTAGTCTCCCACTAAGTAATGTCCCAAGGCAAATTAATTCCATTCCTCTCGGTCCAACTTCTGAATGCCAGGAGAGATGGAGGGGGCGTATTCCCCATAATTAAATCCTGCTGGATCTTAATCTTTTTTCCATTGCCAGGTATCCAATGAAGATTTTCTTGGAACCTGGGCAATTCCTTCTTGCATAGAGATAAGATTGGTATGCCATTATGGTTCCCAGGTACAGAGTCAAGGAACCTAAGTCACGGTCCTGTGAAGTATTTTTTCCAAATCACTTGACTGCTCCAGGAGGGTTTTTTGTCTACTACACTCCAAAGCAACTTAGCCCCCATTGCCAAGTTTTGAAACTTCAGATCTCTAACCTAGAGACCTCCTTCCATCCAGGCCATTTTTATTTTCCTCCAGTTGATAAGAGCAAATTTCTTCCCCTCATCGCACTTCCCTCCTTGCCAGAGGAAGGACCTCAACATGCTCTCAATCTTTGATAAAATGTTGGCTGGGGCCAACAGAATAGAGCACTGGTAGAGCGGGTAGCTATTAAGCACCGTTGTTATCATTGCCAGTTTCCCAACCAGATTTAACCAGACAACTTCCCGGGCAATAATTCTTTTTTTGAATTTTTCAATCAATGGATTCCAATCTAAGATCTTCTTATTATTAGTGAATATAGGGACCCCCAAGTACTTAAAGGAGTGCTAGATAGTTACCCCATCGATCCCAAGTATTCGGGAGATACTAGACATCTCCCTCAGGTTGACATTCCAGCTGTAGATTGAGCTCTTTCTAAGGTTTAGTTTGCTCCCTGAAGCTTGGTAATAGAGGTCCAACTCAGATTTTAATCTTTTGGCAATGAGCTGACTTACCCCTCCGAGTAGAATTGCATCATCAAGAAACTGTGCATGATTGATTTCCTTTGTTCCTCGAGCCATGCTGATGTCGATTATCTCTTGATCCCTTCTTACTTGCTCAAGTTGGAGGCTGAGGACTGAGGCTTGGATTGCATAGAGCAATGGCGAGAGCAAGCAACCTTGTCTCAAACCTCGCGAGGCTTGGAAAAAACCTGCCGCTCTTCTGTTAATGAGGGGGGCAATCAAAAGCTTACTAATACAGGCTTTAACCCAGCTGATAAAGCTCGGATCAAACCCATATCTAGCCATTAGCTGAAGGAGAAAGGGGTGAGAAACCCTGTCAAATGCATTGGCTAAGTCAATCTTCACTGCCATCCCTTTATCACCGTTCTTCAGGCTGGAGTGAATGGCCTCTTGGATGAGGATTATATTGTCCCAGATTCTCCTTCCTTTGATGAAGCCACCTTGATTCTCTAGGATGATATGGGACAGGATATCCTTTAATCTCCTAGCCATTATTTTGGTGATAATCTTGTAACCGATGTTGCATAGAGAGATGGGACGAAATCTATCAAAAGAGTTTGCATCCTTCTCTTTGGGAATTGGTGCTTCCACCAATTTTGCCATGGCTCTGTGATTTAGTCACCATTTTAAATAAGTCTTTCTTAACAATTTCCCAGCATGCTTTGATGAAGGATGCATTAAACCCATTTAGTCCTGGCGCCTTATCATCCTTCATATCATCCACAGCTACTTTCAACTCTTCCATGGTTATCCTTTTTATCAGCTTGATATTATCCTTGTGTTTAACGATTTTTTGGAACTAAGTCCAGGTTCTCGTTTCCCGGGATGGGACCAACCTCTGTTGAGAAGACTTCACTGAAGTGACGGGTGGCTTCAATTTTGATCTCTTCAAAGTCATCGATAACCTGATCCTAGGTGTGAATTTCATGCACAACCTTATAGTTTTTCCTCGAAGCGATCTGTTTGTGGAAGAATCCAGTGTTCGATCCCTTGCGTGGAGCCAAAGACATCTAGATTTTAGTCTCCCTAGTTCAGCTTCTTGTCTGTAGGCTGCGTGGAGCTATTGCTACAATTTCACATCTTCTTTTTGATCCACCTCTGTGATATGGGAGGTTTCCATGGTGATTTGATGGGCTTCGAGCTTCAGCATGGCATTTTCTTTTTTTTGAGTTGGAGTTTCTAATGTTTTTTCCCATTTCTTGAGCGCATTCTTAGCTCTACGGAGCTTTTCTTCCCAAACGTAGAATGGAGAGCCCGTAACTGGAGCTATCCATGCTTCATCCACAGTCTTCTTGAAGTCGTTGTGAGAGACCCACAGAGGACAAAATCAGAAAGGTATAGGGCCGAGATTCATGTCTTTTCTCATCTCTAGCATGACAGGTTTATGATCTGAACCTCTAAAAGCTAGGATTTTGGAAGCTGTGTTCACTCCCAGGAGGAGGAAGGAGTCTTGAATTACAAACCTATTCATCCTGGCCGCAATATGCCCTAGCCCCAATCTCATGTTATTCCAGGTAAACTTCCCTTTGGCTGGAATGACATTTGAAAGACCCCAGTCCATAATTAAATCATCAACTTGCTCCCTTATAGGGTCTCTAACCACCCAACCACCTCTTTTTTTAGCTTGGTTTAAAATAATATTAATACCTCCGGAAAGGATGACATTGCCCATCTGATTACTCTTTTCTTCTCGGAGAAGATTCCAACGGTTTTTTTTTCATCATAAGCAGCATGCACATAAATGTTAAAGAGTCTTACCTGGATATTAGAATTCTTCTGGAGCAGAGTAGTTAGAATCTAGTGAGGGCTATGCTTGGTATCAACAAGATCGAATTTCTGATCATCCTAGAGTGTTCCTATTCCTCCAGAGGCTCCCCTTGAGCTGATTGCAGTTTTCCCTCCTTTCTTCCAGAATTTTTCACTAACTTGGAGAAATGAATCCTTCTCCATATTGGTTTCCTAGATCAGTAAGATGTATGGCTGGGATAGTCTTATTAGATCTTTCATAGCTTCTTCTTTGACTTTGCTTCCCAGGCCTCTGTAGTTCTAGGAGAGGACCTTCATTACTTACTTTTAGTGGAAGAGGGAACCCCCTTCTAGAATTTCCCTTGATGTCGAGTGTTCTCGGTATTCCAAAGCAATTTTTCCAAGGTTAATTGAGAGCCTTGAAGTTTATCTTTGTAGGTGGCTTGCTCCCGCACTTCCTTGGTTGATTTCCTTCCTCTTTCTTTCTTTTTGCTTGGAGTAGCCTTCTCAATTTCTCCTTCCTCCCCTTCCTTGATATCAGATTCCTCCTCTGACTTTTCCTGGTTTCCCCCTTCTTTTTCCCCCCTTGCTCTTGAATCTAAGTGGACCAGAGAGGCATTGTCTTTCTCTGACTGGTCTGTTATGACAACTTCATTTTCTGGTTCCTTATTCTCCCCATCAGAGGGTTTCTCCCATATAACCCTAGGTTCAGTCTGAGTCTCAAAGGCCTTACCTTCCGTGGGGGCTTTCCGAGGTTCTCTTATCCCCCCCTCTTTCCTCTACACCTCTCCACTTTTCGCTTTGGTCTTGCTCCTCTTTGTTGTTTGCCATCGTTCCCCCTTTCCCTGTAGGTCCTCTTGCTTTTGCGGGTAGTTACAGTAGAAGTGGCCATATTCATGGCACCCTTTACATTTGAATGGGAGCTGTTCATAGTCCAGCTTTTGGAAATGGAACCAGTTCTCTACTGTGAGCTTGATTGCCTTTGGTAATCCGGCTTTGAGATCGACCTCCACATAGATTCTGGCACATGCATATTGATCTTTTGAGCTTGTCATGTCAATATACCTTTCGAGAGTATTCCTAATAGCATTGATCGATTTTGGATTCCAGCAATGCATTGGAAGGTTTGGGAGCCTAACCCAAATTGGGACTGCCTTGGGAATATCTTCCTAGGGATCAAAATCTAGGGTCCAACTGTTCAGGTATAGGCCTTGAGGCCCCATGAAATAGGGTCCATTATGAAATATTAGATCCTTATCCTCCTTAGACTCAAAGTCAAAAAGAAAATAACCTCTCTTGACAGAGTAAGATGCTACATTTTTTGAGATCAAGGGCCGCCAATTCCTCTGGACCCAGCTATTAATGGTTTTTTGAGATGGCCAGAGTCCTATGAATTTCCCAATCAATGCTCATTCTTCCAGTGAGAGAGCCACACAGATTGTGTCCTTTGGCAACAGGGCAATAGCAGAATGTCCTCGATCCGTTTAACGAACTTCGAGGGGGATCCTTTGGAGGCCTTCTTGTGTTGTTCAACAACCAGCTTCTCGAATACTTCTGAAAAAGGCACAGGGGGAAACCCTCCCTCTTCATTCCCCATAGTCCTACAACCACCTTTCAGATCCATATCAAGAGCCTAGACAACCAATCCGAAAGGAACATATCACATCTTGCTCTAACATGATGCATGCACAATGAGCATGCAGCCTGCATGCACAAAGCTCATGGAGGATCTGCACCTATTAGACAGAACCAAGGTCTTTGTTCTCCATGAACAAAAGGTCAACGATTGCATGCATGTGAAATCAATGAAGCTTGGGCTCAGCCTTCTAGAGAGCAAGCGATCTGCACCAATCAGCCTAAGGTAACCTGATCTGCAAACCTCTCTGGTTCAATATGATCTAATTTAGTTCGTAGTTTGATGAATTTTCAGTCCAGCTATGCAATCTCAAAAAGACACGGCATTGTTACCTTTGGTGTGTTTGATGTTTTGTTTCGGTCTGTGGTATGCTCTACATAGCATGTGGTTTTTTTTTTGGCCTGAGGGATGCTTTGTGCAAACTAAGGTTATGTTTTGGTCTGTAATTCTTATGTTCATTGGGATCCTCCATTAGCCCATAGCCTTTACGGGGAACCTCATTCTTGCAGGTGCTCACAGTGTTGGAAGGGTTCAACATAATTGTTGTACGTCGTGCCACCGACCCTTCTTGCAGCATCTAGGTAACTGGATCTTCGCCATGTCCAGGAAACGAGGTGTGCCCAGGCATGCCACCAGCGAGAGAGGGAAGGCTCAAAAGGGGCTTAGTGTTCAGGTGGAGGAGAGGTATGAGGAAAACATCTCAATGTCAGTCTGTATCCTCATTAACGATTGGGAAGGCAGGGTGGTAAACCAACATTTAGCTACAGGGCATGGTGGTAGTAGGATTAACCACTATTGGATGGTAAAAAATATACTAGGCAATATCATGGAGGATATGTTGAGTAATTGGAGCACAGATCGAGATACAGTCCTTGCCATGAAGAAAAAAATGGCAGAAATGGATGGGCACTCAACAGTTTGGATGCAACCTTTGCATGGAAATGCATGGCTGGCATTGCTGGGCAGGTTGGACACATGGATGGAGGAAGCAAAATCACGGCAGGTGGCAAGTCAAGGAACGCCAGCTCGGTACCGGCGCCCCGGATGGTTCAGGCTACCCCTTTTTCCATTTCGACCACCATTGAACCATTGTTCATGAGGGTGCGGGAAGACGAAGGGTTGAGCAATGATCCCCCTCAGTCTGCATTAGCGACCAATGCTAATGCCACCATCAAATCAAAGGAAGGAGGATGGGGATGCCCAATCCTTGAAGAAAACCCCCCTTCTTGATCCATGCTCAAGCTATCCACAGAGTCGCGTGCCTCTCAAGAGTCGGACTGTTATTTCAGGTTTTTTTGCTTTATGTGTTTAGTTTGGTTGCATCTCTGTTTAATTGGAAGGAAAAAATCTATAATTATGATCCCTACCAGCTACTTCGAGTTCCTTAATATTTTGAACATCTTCTGTAATAGCTTTCTTAGACGACCCTCTATTTTTGAGAGGATCGGGTGGTGGTTCCACCACCTAAGACCTCCTCTGGCCAGTGTCTTCTTTGTAATGTTTGTTCTCCTAGATTAATAGAATTTGCAGTGTTACAAAAAAAAACATGGCAAGTCAATTGATGTTTTTTTTAAAGTGGTGTGGTCTTCCTTAAATAAGAAGAAGAGGAAAAGTAGTTACATGTTATTTTCAAGTAAAGTATGCATGATTTTCCTTAAATACAAAGAAAATAAGTAGTTACATATTATTTTCAAGTAGAGTATTTAAATGATTTGTTTGGATTTAAAAAAACATATCATACAACCAATGCAATGACTGCGTACTTTCCCATGATTCATGGATGGATGGATGCAAACAATGCAATGACCAAGTACACATGACCCTCCCAACTTTGAGAGAAGAGATCTAACCCTAAAGACTTATATTACGTATATATGTATTGTATAATTAATGATAAAAAAATTGATTTCATAGACCTTAATAAATAATAAACCAGTATAGACTGGATTTTATTGGAATTCTTCTAACCCACAATTGATTGAGGAAAGAAACTCTAACTAAAACCTAAAACCTTTGTATTGTAAGATTATTTTACAGGTTCTCGATGGCATTCTCATCTCCTCTCGCATACGTTGTTCCTGTCTCTCCTGTTCCTATGCCTGCAACGTTCCATCCATCCTGTGATATCATCCTCCTAGAGATCCCTTCAAATATCTCGACGAAGTATTTTTTCATTTTCGTGAGTTTTTTTTCTCGATCTGGTTTGGCTATGTGAGGGTTTAATGCATCCATCAGTCTCTCAAAAGCTGCATTCATTCTCTGATGTGCTATGATCAAAACACTAAGATTCATGAGTGTCTAAAGGGATCTCTAGACTAGCATTTATTGTGGAGAAATCTAAAGAAGCTCCAGTGATAAAGATCCAAGATCCAATCATGCTTGCTCATGTAAGCATCTTTCAAAAAATGCCTTAATATGTCGGTTCAATGGGCTTTGGTCTACTGTTGTCACGCTAAAATAAATGGCTAAATCGATCCTTGACTTTGGACTACACCCTTTATCTTTGTTCTATGGGTTTCTTCCTGGTTGTTTTTTAAAATGTTGAGGATCATCAAAAGGTTATGACAAAAGGACCTTGGTTTTGGGGTTGTTCAGGCCTCTCTTTCCAGTTGTGGTTCCCAAACCTTAACCCTACAACAATGAAAGCCTTGTCTACTCCTGTAAGGCTGAGACGTCTGAATATTCCAGTCCACTTTTGGACCCCGAATGTTCTTACTTCTATAGGATCTGCTCTTGGTTGGTTCATCAAGGTCGATTTCGAGAGGATAGAGAAGGGCATTTTCACCTTTGTCTTCATTTGTGTAGAACTAGATCTTAGTAGGGGTTTTCGTGATGAGATCTTCCTTAAATAGGATGAAGAACCCCTATTGCAACTGGTTAACTATGAGAATACTACTTTCCATTGTCGAACTTGTCAACAAATAGGTCACCTTCAAGCTACTTCCCCTTCTCTTCAACCCTCTACTCAACCCTTTGGTTTGAAGGGGAAAACTAGGGGTTGGGTTGAGTTAAAGCACAATCCCAAGAATCTGTCTTCTTCACAGGATTCAAAACATCCTCAAAAAGCATTCTAAAATCTATCTACTCCTTCTGTGCATGTTCAGCCTCCCTCTAGTGTAGAAATCCTATCAACTAAAACTTCTCAATCTCACCTTGGTTCTGAAATGGAATGTGATACTACCATGACTCTAGATTCCCTCTCTGGCGGGTAGAAATGACCCCATGAATATGATCATTCAGATAGTGACCAGGAACTTGTCAACCCTTCATAACCTCTTAATTCTAGAATTTTTGGTGATCAATCAGTGGTCGTTATGAAGAATTCCACTAATGATGCCTCAACAAGATGGATTGGTGTTCGTAAGAAGAAAGGGAAAAAAGATCCAATAAGATCTACCCAATGACTTAGTTTCTTGTTCTTTGTTATCAGTCATGTTTTCTCAAGTGTTCTTTATTGGTTTCTCTCAGCTTTTGTCTATCTTAGGTTAGTTTGGTCCTTCATCCTTGTATCTTTGATAGGTTGATTTTGTTATTCTCAGTCATGGTCTTTTGGGGGGAGAATTTGTTAGTATCATATGTATTTTCTTTCAGTAATAGAAGGTTCTTACTTACAAAAAAAATTAATAAACCAATATAGATCCATCTAACTCCGGTTCTACAAAGCGGAAAAAAGATTTGTTTTCACCATGGGAAGTAATAGATGGAAATCTCATACACAAATCAAGATTAAATTTAGAATGCTCTTCATCTCTGGAAGCATTGGGCTCGATTGACAAGCTTTCCAAGACATTGTATTGGAAGAAGTATGTTATCTCTACCACTCTCAATGTTTGGAACACAATAATTTTGTGATTAGAAATGGGCAGAAAAGCTGAGGATAGTGTTGTTGTAATGGGATCTAGAGGAAATGACATAGGGAAAGCTACTACGAACAAATTCAGTTTCATGCAGCCTAGGAAGACAAACAAATTAACACGTGGAGGAAATGATGGAAAGGGATATTAACTCATGGGCACACAATGATCATGTGTAGGCCCAAAGATGAAACCTTAACCACTCAAACAAAGGATGCAACACGACAACTAGCAACCTTGCAGTTGGCAGGGAGGAGGCATGTTACTATGCTGAAAACAAAGAATAAAATCCACACAAGAAATATCTATATGGGATCACAAAAGAATTCCACACACATACGATAGTATGTGCATAGGTGATTAAGGAGCAGTTTGCTCTCAATTGCATGCAAAATCATGCAAATTGCAAGGGGCATTAGGCATCATTACTCATTTTGACAAAGGACATAGAAGCAAAGAACATTGGTAAGAGAATGCATCAACTTGCAATAAAATCTTGTTTTAATACTTAGACCAATTGATTGGGTGCGATGAATAGTAAATAATACCTTAATGTTCCTAAGGCTACTCTTGTATTTAAGACCAAAGCTCAATGCCTTCATGATGTGCGGATACAATAGCTCAATTGTAGGCATGGATACAATAGCTCAACTGTAGGTTATGTACATGGTATTCTTGAAAATTATTTTCTTGCTATTTTGGTAAGTGTCATGTATCTAATCAATATATAACAATAGAAATTAGAAGTCCTTAAGTTTGTCATTTTAGGTATTCCAATTTCATTTTATTTCTTTGCATTGTACAACTGTAAAAATTATATTTGTTTGACATGTTGATAGCAGAGGGTAAGGAAGAGGTGGTTGGTGGTGGATAACTAGTAGCGGCGGTGGTGGTAGTAGCAGTAGTGGTGGTGGTGGAATTCAATGGACATCATGAACCTTTCAAATACTGAGATGTTGGGGGCAAGAGGTGCAAGAAGGCGATGAGCTCGAAGAACTAAGCATCCATGGAAATGAGCTCAGAGGAATAATAATCAAAGATGAGCCAAAGGCATTTAATTCATGTAGGAGAGGTAGTTAATACAAGCTATATTAGTTGAATGCCCAATGTGGGCATCAATATTTCCGTTGTCACCTCAAAAATAAGAGGGTGAAGTATATGGTCCTCAAAAACTCTGGATAAACAACACACATGAAATCATGAAATAATGAATTTTTTTGTTAAAATGAAAAAAATCACATATAAAGTAATAATAGGTCAACACAAAACTCATTCCTATATACCATGCAGGTTGGAAAGTATAATAAATGGCCAAGTGAAGCTTTTGGGTAGACATTAACAATTTAGTACCCTATAATATCATCATCTTAATCAAACAAAAGTACTTATGTTCATAGTTGATCCATCAAAGTTATTTTCTCACATAAATAGGTTAGTGATATTGGATGACTTCTTACCAATTAAAAGAAAATAAAAAAAGACATTTGTGTCAATTTCATGATCCCACAATGGATAATGGAGACGAGGTAATTGATTAATCGAAAAGGATAGGTCACCACCGTTGAAATAATGTAACTTCGAAGAATATTCTACTTGTACTTTACATTATTATTATTCATCCTTTGGGAGATGTCACTGATGTAAAATGTCATATAAAAGGCATGAGGTAAACCCTCCATTGTAAGTCCAGTCAATAGTACCCAGAAAAGAATAATATAATCATTATTGTGAGATTTCCTAGGTAGGTCGGCCCTGTCATTTAGCAAGGTCGGCCTAGTTAGGGTAAATGTCAATTGACAAGATTAGTATAAATAGGGAGGCACCCTCCCTCATTTATACACACTCACACACACTTGTATTTTGCAAGAGAGAGAAAGAAGGAGGGGCAGAGAAGGAGGAGGACTAGTGTCTTTGGTGTTTGGCTCTTATGCTTGGGGTTTGGTATCTCTCTCTATGAGACCTTGTTCTTTGGTCATTGCATTCTGGTTATCTCTATTGAGGTAGTTTTTGTTGGGTTTTTCCCTTTAAGGGTTTCCAAGGGTAAGTTGTTGTGTACCTTGTGATTGTGTTCTTTTCAGTGATCCTCTTTATGTTGTTATTGTGAAAATGTATTAAATGATTATCGAGTTAGGAATTAAGCTATGGCAGCATAGAAAAATCAACATGGTATCAGATCTAGCCTAAAAAGAGCAGCTATAATGAGCTAAATTTCTCTCTCCTTCTCCGAATAAGAAAATTAGGGTTTTCTACTAAAGTGGAATTTTGTAGTGCAAGTGACATAGGGAAGTGCGCCCCTCCTAAGCGCATATTTTGGCACCAAGATTGAAGTTTTTCAATGGGCATATCCTCCGGAAATTCAAGCCCTAGTTTGGATTGGAACTAGAAAACCAGAAACTACAATCCAAAATCTTGCAAGTCCAGTTTCAAGGGTTAGAATTTGGATTCTTTAGAAACTGATTGTACCAGCATACTTGCCTCAGTCAAGAGCATATTTTGGTGAGTATAGTTCTCATTTTTGAGAAATTTCAATTTTTGTCATTTTCTATTCTTTGGGACAAGATGTCTCCAAGCACTAAGCTTGATGACAAGTTGGAAGGCATAGAAAACTTTTGTGCATGGAAATACATAATAGGGCCCATTATAGAAGAGAATGATCTTACAAAGTTTATCAATAAAATTGTGTCGGAGCCCGAAGAAGATGAAGAAAAAGAAAATTACAATAAAGACATGATTAGAGCCAAGAGGATCATAGTAGATTTTATCAAGGATCACTTAATTCCTCAAGTATCCTCCAAGGATACACCTAAGGACATGTTTGATTCCCTATCAAGAATGTATGAAGTAAGAAACATCAACTGAAAGATGAATTTTAGAGCCCAAATCAAAAGTGCAAAGATGAGAAAGTGTGAATCAATCAAATAATAGTTCGTAAGGGTCTCTCAATTCAAAGAACAACTAGAAGAAATTGAAGACAAAATTGATGAAATTGAACTAGTAATGACTGCTCTTAATGGTCTTACTAGACCATGGGACTCCTTCATCTAGCAATCTGTGCAAGAAAGGAAAGCCTACAATTTGATGTCCTATGGGAAGAATGTGTTTAAGAGGAAGCTAGAGTAGCTAATTGAGAATAACTACTTAGAGATGATGACCATGCTCTAGCTACTCATACTAGAAGAAGAAAAGGAAAACAACATTTCAAGAAGGAAACTCATAAGGGGTCTTATCCTCCTAAGAAGTTTCAAAAGAATAAAAAAGGGATATTACAAGCAGAAAGATTTCTCCTCTTATCAATGTGACCATTGTGATAAGATATGAAACATTGCCAGAAATTGTCCAACAAAGAAAGAAGAATATAAGATGAAGAATACAAAAGGCATCATGCTCACTTAGCCGAAAAAGAACCTCCCATAAAGTTAGAAAAATAAGAAATTGAAGAATTGTTGGGGCCAAGAAAAGGGCCAAGGAAAGTGCACAAGGAAGAATAACTCACGCAAGCAATAAAGGGAAAAAGGCACGTATGACGGAAGGGAAAAACAGGCTAACAAGGAATCGACGCAGGCAAGATAAAAACATACATATGACGGATAAAGAACAGGAGGAAAGCTGCGACAAGGAAGGAAAATATGATTCGGTGGAAGAGGCAGGTGGCGAAGTTAAAGTTGGAAGGTGAAAGTCAAGGAAGACTGTAGAAGGATGAGCCAGCAGAAGAAGGAAGGACAGTTTTGCGGCTAGTTATGACTGGTGCAGACAAGCTGAAATACATTTTCACGGCTAGTTAAAGATGCGGTTAATGTCTTCCAGGACTTTCACGGCTAGGTATGCGCCGACATTTATGCAACAGAAGACATTTTGCAAGTTGTTGAGTCTGTAATAACTAGGTTGTACTCAATCAACCCTGTGAGGTCTTGAAAATATTATAAAGGAGGAACCCGCTCTGTATAAGAGTTCGTTCGTAAATATAGATAAGTGGAAGCTAGAAAGTTGGTTAGAATCCACTGCATTTCAGTAAGATTGAGTAGAAGTAGGAGGCTGTTGAGTCGTGGATCTTGTAGCTGTGTGCGCAGACCACTAGAATTAGAAGGGATTTGTAGCCGAGTGCGTAGATAGTAGGATAGAAGATTTGATCCAGATTGTGTGAGGATCAGTAGGAGTAGATAGAAGATAAATCCAGAGAGCATGAGAGCAAGAAGATTGAGACAAAGACATATCTTAAGAACAGTCTGCAGGTCGTAGACTGCAAGGTGCTATATCCAATTCTCATGCCAGATGAAGAGCACCTTGGTGGTCTTTCCCAGATGGGTTTCCACATTATTCCTTGTCTATATGAGTGAATGTTGTTGAATGGTGAATGTTTACATGAATATTTTCTTACTGTCTGTTATTACAGTTACTAGTGAATGTATATCGTAATCTGGTTTATCTATGAATGAATGGTTAAGTGTTGGTTGGACTGGTATGTATGAATCATGGTTAAGTTGTTAGGTCCAAATATAGTCACGCCCTGTCTGATTGTGTATAAGGGATCAACTGGGCTACGATGTCGCACCAGCTGTGGGGTTATAAGGATGAGGTTGGGTTGCGCACATGTCGTGACGCCTCTTAGTACTATTGATGAGTTGCCATAAGACTCCATACTTTCACCTTTGTCAAGCGCCTTGGCCCCGATCCAAGGGACTATACTCCCTCAATAACTGTGGAAACATGGTTCTAGAAGTTACCTATTAGATATCTCGAGTGAGACTGGGCTTGCCTCACAGGTGTTGCTGACTGAGTTTGCTCTGTCAGGCCGATGTATTGTGGTTTATTGCTGGTATTGTGGTGTTGTTGAACTGCAGGTCGAGACAAGAAGGGGAAAGAGGCCAACAAATGGTTCCATTTCTGGGACCCTAATCATTTGAGTCGACGAAAATGTTGTGGTATCTGACAAAGAATGAGATAGAGGGTTGGTTGGAGTCTAAGATGCTAATATTCACGCAAGAAGAGAGCACATGATCTCAGTTAAGCGCAGAAAACTGGGTAGACTGGTACATATATTCTGATGTTCACGAAGTCTTCTTTGCAGAGTTCCCTATTATAGTGCACGAGTGGTTGTCCAGATTGGCAAGAAGATAGACCAATTTTCAAAGAAGGGAAATAGTTGAGTGGAATCATGAGTTGGTTTGTGAGGTAACCATTGTAAGTAACACCATCTTTAGAGTTGTTGATTTTTGGGTTGACAGTATTTTGCAAGGATACATTACTGAGTTTGCAGTAGAGGCTAAAACCTCATATAGTGAGGTAGAAAGAAATTTTTTCCAAGGACCACGAAGAAGGTATTTGTTATCTATCAGCACATGGATTAATATGCTTGTTTATGAGAAGGGTATCTTGTAGTTCAATAGTTGAGTCGCATACCACAGAGGAAGGCTATGTTGCAGAACGACCAGTCAAGAAAATGGGAAATGGTGAGTTGAGATGTTCCCAGGAAGTACAGAACCTGAACTAGAGACTGATTCCTAAGGAGTGGAAGGCCCGATTCAGATATGGGAAAAGGAGAAAGATAGAGGAAGGTTGACGAAATCCTAGTTTGTTCAAGGAAAGTGGAAACGAACTTTAGTCGCAGGTATATGAAGGATCTTGCGACGAAGAGGAGGACTATAGCCCAATTTCAAAAGGAGCAGAAGACTCTGAAGAATCTGGCAAGACACCAAGGTCAAGACACAACTACATCACACCGGGAGTATTACCAAAGGTAAGCTCTAGAGCCTCATCTCCTGAGATAGTTACTAACACTGATAGTGTTAGTACTGTGACTAACGTGCAAGAAGGAACACCTCCATTAAACCCATTACTGAAAAATCCCGACGTTGACTCAATGGATGGGCATGATATTCGGTTACCCACATTCAATGGCAAGGGATCAGAGGATCCAAAACAACATTGGTTCATCTGTGAAGGTGTGTGGATGGTTCAATTAGTTTAGAATGCAAACTTAAAGGAAGCATATATGATCACAACTCTAAGGGGTCGTGTGTTGGATTGGTTTATGAAGTACTGCATAGTATCATTAGGAGCACCGCAAAAGACCCTTGAGGAGATAAGGGTTGTGATGATCTCTGAGTTCAGAAAACCTAAATCTGAGTCGTAGTGTATCACTAAGATCAAGGAGATAAAACAAGTATTGGCAGATATTGTGTGGGACTTTGACCAAAGATTTAAAACTTTGATGGCCAAAGTTAGTTTCCATATGTCGGATGTTCAACATAAAGAGTGATTCATTGCTGCACTATTACCACACATCTGAGGGCTGTTGATACAAAAAAAGATCGAGTCATAGACCGAAGCGTTGGAATTGGTAATGAAGCTAGAGACCTCGCCAATCGGCGATGGTGCCACAGGGATGGTGCAGATCCAGTCATAGTTGGCTAATCTAACGATACAACTTTAGGATATCAAAAGGGGCAAGGAAGCACAAGAATATTTGTGGTGCACGAAATGCAGAACGAATGAACACACCAAGGATAATTGTCCGAACTTCCTGAATTATATATCATTCGGTGCATCGAACCCATTAAATGGCCATGGACTACCTTGTTGTTGCATATTCTAGTCTAGAGGACATCACGACGAGGAGTGTTTATATTTACAAAAGGTAGTAAGTACCCCAAAAAACCTCTTTTGTAAGTTATGTAGGTCAGTAGGACATGAAGAGAGAGATTGCGGAGCATACCATCCCTTGAAGGAAAAGACGGTAGACACATACTTGATGAAGAATAAGGGTCAGGCTCATGCTTAACCCATGCAAGCATCATATCATCCTGCACAGTTCCCACTCAAACAGTATCAGCCCCAGTATGCACCACAGCAACCATACGCACAACAAATCATTACCAGCCTCACTACCAGCTGAATCAGTACCCACCACAACAACCACAACCGCAGGGAAGGGGTGGTGGAAACTTCAGAGGCTGAGGAGGAGGAGGATTTAGTAGAGGGAGATGTCAGGTTACTTGCTATAATTGTGGAAAACTAGGTCACTATGCTAGAGATTGCCTAGAACCTGCGAAGACATGTTCCTACTGTAAGGGATAGGACCATAATGTGGAGAAATGTCCTTAGTTGATCGCAAAATGGCAAGCAAGGACTATCGCAAGTCCTACTCCTGTGTAGAATCCAAATTTTAATCCTAACTTAAATGTCTAGATGATTGCCACTGAACCAAGGGATCCAACTGTTGTCGTCGTAACACGAGGAGGTGCTGCAACCAGAGCCGATCAAAAAGCTTCGAAAGAACAACTATAGTCGTAGGTATGACTTGTGACATAGAAGAAGGTGCCATTCAACATCTATAAATAAAAGTAAGTATTCTTGGATGTGTGACCAGAGTTTGTGGATCCAGAAGAACCGTCGACATCAGAAGAAGTTAGGGAGATGCCTAAACGATTCCAACACATCTTCCAAAAAAGGGCCCCACAAAAGGTTAGTAAACTTAACCTTTATGTCAAGTTGCTTAACGCTAATACAAGATAATGACACCATCACAAAACTACAAGCATTGATAGAAGAAACACCAGAAGAGCCACAACTTGAGAAAAGAGTTAACCAGGTCGGAAATAAATTCAAAACTGGATGCAGGTTAAGGATGACTGCGTAGATAGGAGATTATGATCTGGACTATATCATTTTAGACTTGGGTTCTGATGTCAGTATTTTGACGTGACAAAATTGGGAAAGTATGGGCAAGCCACGCTTGGACTGGTCTCTTGTCTAGCTGTGATTTGCAAATCAGGCGAAAGTCCTACCAATTGGTCGGTTGAGTCAGGTCACTGTCGACATTGAAGGGTTGTGCACATTTACAGACTTTGAGGTCATTAACATTGTTGATGACACAAATCCATATCCCACATTACTCAGAATAGATTGGGCTATAGACAACCAAACCATTATAAACTTCAAGAAAATGATCCTCTCATTTGAGGATAATGAGATGAGAGTGGTGTCGCCAATTGATCAATTAGAGGGACATAGATATGTTGAACCTGTCTACAATGATAGACAGGTTGACTATCTTAACTGGATCTATAATGTCACAACATTACAAGAAGACTACATCAATCCAACAACGGATGGAAACCTAAGCTGGAAGAGTGCTAGTTCCCGCACATTCAACTCAGGGGAGGCTTTGGAGAAATGGCAAAACAGACTACATGAAGTCTCTATGAGGAGGTGCACAAGAGTTACAAGGTTTGTGCGATGGGTGGAGAATGAGCTGTGAGAGCTACCCACCTCTAAGGGTTTACCTAACCTTGTGACCTTCTTAACCGATTTTGAAGAATTTGTAATGGAATCACAACGTTTATTGGCGCTATATCATGCGCTAAAAGCTATGCCTGCGAGATGGTGGAGTGCACATAAGAAGTCTATAACATATTGGACACAGTGAAAAAGGTTGATGGAAGTCAGATTCAGTGAAGAAGTCACCCTCGTAAATCACAAGTATTCAGGGTTGGAAAACCCTGTTGAACATATTAACCATTGTCGCATGGTATTTGTAGAATACCCGTGACAAGAGTGGGTCCATCATTTCACACATACATTGGAAATGACACCTAGAACATGGTATGCATCTATGGAATTGTGACAAGGAACCCAGGATTGGGTAGGGCTCGCTAAGCAATTCACACACACATTCAAATTTTTTTATGAGAACCCTGTAGTGGATGCTGCGCTTCAAACGACAAAGGAAAATATATTCGCTGAAATTCCCGTTGAAGAGCCAATTCTCACCATTGGAGTGCGACCATTCAGCAATGGATGGCTTGTTACAATCTGGTCGGAGACCCATATGATGATTTGACTAACATAAACATACCGGAATCAGAGGGCACACATGAAGTAGAAGGGAGTGGTATTTCAAGTGACTAATTCCTTAAGCCATTGAAAATTAAGAAAGGAAACATTGGGTCGCCTAAGAACCTGAAGTTCGCCAATATAGGAGATTATTGGGACAAAGAGACAGTCGCAAAAATCACAGACTTGTTTCATGAATATCATGATCTATTCCCTACGAACTTCTCAAAGATGAAGGGGATAGTGGGAGATCTAGGGGAGATGAAAATACTCCTCCGACTAGATGCTAAACCCAGTAAATAGCGACCGTATAGGATCAACCCCAAGTATAAGGAAAAGGTAAAAGAAGAATTGGACCGCATGATCAATGTAGGAATCATTGAACCTGTTGAGGAATCAAAGTGGATCAGCCGTATAGTGATCCATGATAAGAAAACAATAGGTGAAGTAAGGATCTATGTCGACCTAAGGAAGCTGAACGATGCATGCTTGCATGATCCATTCTCAACACCATTTACATATGAAGTACTTGAAAGCATCGTAGGGAAAGAGATGTATTTATTTACTGATGGATTTTCGAGCTACCATCAAGTCAAAATCGCAAAGGAGGATCACCAGAAAACAACCTTCGTCACCGAATGGGGATGCTACCAATGTACGGTAATGCCCTTTGGACTCAAGAATGCACCTGCTATTTTTTCTAGAATAATAGTCTCTGCTTTTAAAGATTTTATTCATAAATTTCTTGAATTCTACTTTGATCATTGCATTGTGTTTGGTCTAGTAAGAGACCATGTTGAGAGTCCGCGCATGATGCTGGAGCATTGTCGCTAGTATTAGATCGCACTTAATTCTAAAAAATGTATTTTATATGCACCATTTGGTGTATCGTTGGGTCATGTCATATGTCGTGACAATATTTTGGTCAACCCAACAAAGGTTGTGATCATTATTGACTTACCACCACCTACATCAGTCACATAACTCAGATAAGTGCTAGGACACACATGCTACTACAGGAAGTTCATCAGAGGATATGCATCGATCACTACACCTATGGAGAAACTACTAAAGAAAGACACAAAGTTTCAATGGACACCAACTTACTAGGAAATCTTGGATAAATTGAAGAAAGCAATGGCCACTGCGCCAATACCTGTATTCCCTGACTGGAAAAAGGAGTTCCATGTTCATGTCGGCGTGCCATCTGTCGCGCTCGGCATAGTCTTGACACAACCAAGAGAGGATGTGCTTGACCACCCTATTGCTTTTTCTAGCAGGAAACTATCAACGACAGAAAATAACTACACGATGATGGAAAGAGAAGGCCTCACTATGGTATATGCACTTCAAAAGTTTAGATACTATTTACTAGGTGGGAGTTTTTAGATGTACACTAACCATTCAGCCCTGAAATACCTAGTCAATAAGCCAGTGTTGGGGGGGAAGATCTATGGATGGCTTCTCCTCTTTCAGGAATTTGATTTTGAGGTAGTTGTTAAACTTGGTCAACTAAATGCCAGGTCTAACCACTTGTTGAGGATAGAAAGTGGTGAAGAACCAACCATCTTGGAAGATAATTTTCCTGATGCGCAACTATTTGCGATCCACATGATGGACGATCAGAACCATGAGTTTAATGCCATTATTCACTTTTTAAGCACAGGATATGCACCTGAAGGAATGTCAACTAATCAGAAGAAACGCTTGGACATTAGAGCTATTGATTATACATTGATCGCGAGACATCTGTATAAGTTGGGCGTAGATGAAGTACTGCGTCACTGTGTTTTTTACTATGAATGACCCTGGGTTATGAGTGAAGCACATGTAGGTGTCGCAGGAGGGAACTACACGGGAAAAGAAATTGTATGTAAGATATTGCAGACATGATTATGGTGGCCAACCATACACATGGATACTAAAATATTCTACAGGCACTATGATATTTTCCAGAGGATAGGAAAACCATCGCGTCGCGACGAGATGCCACTTGCGCCACATATAACTCTCCAAGCCTTTGACAAATGGGATGTTGATTTTGTTGGACTGATTAGTCCACCAGGAAATAGAACTGGTGTGCGCTGTATTATTACTGTGACGAACTATATGACTAGATGGGATGAAGCCACACATGTTAAAGATTGCACCGTTGTGATTGCGGCAAAGTTTTTGTTTGAAAATGTAGTCACCAGATTTGGCTACTAAGTGACCAAGGTACACATTTTGTTAACAAAGTAATTGCTGAGCTCACAGCAGAATTTAAGATCCAACATAAGAAGATGACCCCCTATCATCCTAAGGTGAATGAAATGGTCGAAGCTTTCAACAAGATTCTGGAAAATGCATTGACCAAGGTATGCAACGTGCACCGAGATGACTGGGATCAAAAAGTCTCAACTATTCTATGGGCGTATCATACCACTTGCAAGCAACTAACAGTTCACACACCATTCAGACTAATATATGGACATGAAGCTGTCGTGCCAATGGAGTACATTGTATCAAGCCTAATAATTGCTGCGTTGATGGAGATGACTGACGGAGATGCTGTTGAACAAAGGTTGTCGCAACTTGTTTAGATGGAAGAAGAATGCTTCATTGCAGGATATCACCAGATTGTAGAGAAGCAAAGACAAAAATAATGGCATGATCGCCATATTAGGGTTAATCCATTCGAAGTTGGAGCACTTGTGTTTCTGTATGACAACAAATATTTCAAACATCCATTCAAGTTGAAGACGCATTGGCTAGGGCCATATGTGATCGCACATATCGTTGATGCAGGCGCAGTAAAACTACAGAAACTAGATGGTACGTATGTTGTGGGTATGGTGAATGATAGTCGCCTAAAACCATACTATGACGATCATAACATTCCTGTCTAGAATCACGCCCAGCAAAAAAAAAAGAAAAGACAAGGTCTGAAAGATGTAATTTTTTTTATATCACACGTTTGCAACGGAACCATTTCAAAGTGTAGGAAAAAGTGCCAAGCATGCGAAAAACAAAAAAGCGTAGAAAAAGGTAGAGAGTGCTGCAAAAAGCGGAAATGACAGGCTTGACGACGTCCGACACTTAAAATAAATATCCGGCAAAAATATTGAGTTGGTTATGACAACTAAGTGTCATTAATTGACTGGATATGAGGAGAATGGCGGCGTGCTTTTTGGTCCCATCAACCATCCTCGACATAACTACCATAACTATGCTGACAGGTACAACCCATAGATTGAGTAGTAGAGTTAATGAAAGGGACCCATCGGCCAAGAATCCTATGTGATCGATTGGACATCCACCTTCGATTACATGATGATTGTAGAGCATAGGGACACGTATAAATACAAGGCTTTGCCATCAAGCATTCTTTTATGCACACAGAGAGAGCCGAAAGAACCAAAGCTAAGCATTTGTAAATCTAAACCCTATCATAGACTAAGCTAACACCCATGGTAATTGAGATCCCCAGTGAGCGCGAGCTATCCGACGGAACCATTATCTCCGGTTGCCCAATTGAGGAAAAATAAATCGAATTGCCGGAGATACAACAACTAGAGTTGCAACTAGACATTGATGAGATGGAAAGAAACCAGAAGCAACCTGCCCCAGCAAATGCACCTAGACTTGCGGCTGCTCCTCAACTTGGGGCATCCCTTGTCAAGATTTCAACCCTTGGTTTGTGCCCTGTGCCGAACCTAGTTCAGAGACCACCAATTGCAGCTGCAGTTGCGCAACCAGTTAGAGAGCCAACACACATTGGAAAAAGTGCACCTGGACAGTCATCCTAGCCTGGGAGGGTAAGGAAATAGAAGGCTAAGGCCGTTCTGAGAAATATCGACAAAGCGCCCATGGAGGAAGATGCATAGGAGGAAGAGTTCATGGAGAAAGACTCCCCACCGCCCAGAGGTCCTGATGTTGAGGATGACGATGAAAACTTTCCACATTACGTCCGGCCAAGGAGAGCGATGAGAAGAAAGTGGAGCTTCCAAAGAAGGCTAATACAATTCTGATAGCGCCAAGAATCCTTGAGAACGTTCCCCTGCTGGTGGACATAATGCCGAAGATCGCTAAGTTGAAGTTCGAAGACTTCGACACTCGACAGTAGGAAGGGTTGAAAAGAGCGGACTGCATGATCTTGGATCAGCCCGACCCGACTGGCCCATAAGTTCTAAGGCTAATGCAATGGGTTGAGGGCATTGATCACACAGAGTATTCCTATGGCTTGATCAGCCATACCTGGTCGACGTTGAGCTTATTGCTTCAATAACGTGTCTTCCAAAGGAAGGAGACGAACCCGCACCATACTTGGCCCATAAAGACACCACTAAAACAAAGCAGAAGTAGAACCTTCGATGTGCAAAAAGGGGATTCCTAATTGGCCCTATAGAAGATGCAAGTGTGCGGTTCACCGCAAGAATCCTCTCTTATAAGCTACTACACAAGATGAGGCCCTCTCAGTGTACTGCGAGAACAGTCGAGCTTGCAGAACTATGCACCCTAAGCAGGATTTTTAACTGGTCATGGTTCATGTTGAATGAGTTGATAGATGATGCCGCACATGCCTAGGGGGACCCTAACTAGAAATTCCACTACTCTTGGCTGCTCGTCTTGATCTCGTTCACCCTATGGGACAACCCTCTAGATTATGAACAAATGGATGTCCCACTACCTTGCCATGGGGAAAAGTACCAGAACTTGTGGGAAGACAAGAAATACAAGATCCAACAGAAGGATAACAACATCGAGTTCTTTTTGCATTCAGAGGCACTGGGTGATGTTGTCCGTCGATCTCACTGAATCCGGGCCGTGATGGTGCACAAGTATGCAACCTTCATTAATTTTCAGGCCGTTGCACATAATATGGTTTTGGAGCCGAAGAAAGAACCAACAAAACAAGTGCATAACACATGGTTCATAAGCACTAATGCTGATGTGGATGAAATTATTAAGGACTGGCCGAATGAACGGTGCGGCCCATTGGCATAGCTGCTGCTCTAGGGACAAAATGAAGAGGACCCACCAGTGCACCAAGTTAATGGCCAAGAAAGTGAAGCAGACGATGACCAGGATAATCGATTGCAAGAACAAGAAGAGGAAGATGATAATGCTGGCTGGGGTGGCTTTGATCATAATGATTCAGAGCGCATGCCTAGTTAGGAGAACATTCCAACCGAGCATCAAATGCAACAAGAAGCATGGGAACCCCTGTGAAAGAAGATGAAAGCAAGAAAAATGGCTAACATGGATACCTTGACTGAGGAGAATGTCTGTGTGGTAGAATAAGTTGTCACAGATGTTGCAAGAGATTGCCTCGCCACTTTAAGGACGCAGCAGACAAGTATAACTAATCAGGTGTTGTAGCACCTTAATCAACTTGTAGAGGCCATTAATGATGTCAAATCCACTATGAAGGCTGAAACATATGGCGTGAATCCAAGTGTCCCATTAGTCACACCCGGGCTGGTGCCGACGATCAAGGTAAAAATCCAGGCCCAGGTAATGGAGACAAGAATGGATGAGTTTGATACAACTATGCATGAGTTCGAGAACATGCACATAGAATTCCTTAAATTAAGCTTAAACAAAGTCTATGAGATCCAACAGGAAGCCACGACCGAAGTATGTCTGTGAGAGAATGCCGTTGCCTCAGGAAACAAAGCAGCAAAAAAATGCAAAGGCACACAAGGTTCTCCTTAGGGACAAAGAGTAGGCAATTACCGCGTGTGAGCAAAGTAGGGTTTCACTCGATGAAACTATTAAGAACGTCATCGTTGATTTCCCACCAGAAGACAGCCAGGAAGATGAATATTCAGCAACTAAGGTTTCCTGACTATCGCGCATTACAGTGGAGCTAAAGAAGTAGGTTGAGGAGCTTCATGCTAGGAAGGTACCGAGCACACCTCCTGAGGAGCTCGAGAAGAGAAGAAGAGCAATGTCTTAGGATGCTGGGAAGATCACCGAGGGACAAACACTTAGTGTGAAGGAATTTGGTGTTGTTTCCATGACTTGGGAAGCACTTCTAGAAGATGAAATTGCATAAAACATAAGGGAAAGCACCCGACAGGTAGACGAGAAAATCAGCACAGCAAAGGCAAAGATGAAGAAGTCGCCCTTCTAGAAGAAGCTGATAAAAATGGTAGAGATCAAGTGACTACAGCAACAAGTTTAGGTTCTACGTGATCAAGAGTAGAATAGGGAAGTTGAGGTAGAGACACATCAGTCAGAGGCCGCGTGACTCACAAGCCGTATTTAGCCTGTGCATCAAAAGCTTTAACAAATCACACAATCACTAGAGGCAGGACTGTCGGAACATATCAGTTCCGACCGTGTAAAGCAATTAGCCACCCAGGAAGAGGAAGTCACGGAGGAAGTTGTTAAAGTGCAATAGATGGTGAAGGAGTTCCAGGACAAGGTTGGTCCTCCCGCGCAGTCTGAACCTGCGCCAGAAACATGAATTCTGAGGCAAAGTAAAGTTTTGTGGTAGGACATCATTGCGAACAAGTTCCTTTTTGCTTAGTGGCTTAGGACAAGCCACATGTGAGTGTTGGGGGAATGTTGGGGCCAGGAAAAGGGCCAAGGAAAGTGCACAAGGAAGAAGAACTCACACAAGAAATAAAGGGAAAAAGGCATGTATGACAGAAGGGAAAAACATGCTACGAAGGAATCAACGCAGACAACATAAAAAGATGCATGTGACGGAGAAAGAACATGAGGAAAGATGCAGCATGATAGCTGGGATAAGGAAGGCAGATCCGAGTCGGTGGAAGGGGCAAGTGGAGAAGTTAAAGCTGGAAGGTGAAAGTAAGAGAAGACTATAGAAGGACGATCCAATAGAAGAAGGAAGGACAATTTTGTGGCTAGTTATGACTGGTGCGGACGAGCTGAAAGACGTTTCTGCAGCTAGTTAAAGCTGTGGTTAATGTCTTCCAGGACTTTCATGGCTAGGTATGGGCTGGCATTTATGTAACAAAAGATATTTTGTAAGTTGTTGAGTCTGTAATAACCGAGCTGTACTCAGTCGACCCTATGAGGTATTGAAAATATTATAAATAGGAGGAACCCTCTCTGTATAAGGGTTTGATCGGAAATATAGATAAGTGGTAGCTAGAAAGTCGGTTAGACTTCACTGGATTTCAGTAATATTGAGTAGAAGTAGGAGGATGTTGAGCCATAGATCTTGCAGCTGTGTATGCAGACCATTAGAAGTAGAAGAGATATGTAGCTAAGTGCGCATATAGTAGGATAGAAGAGTCGATCTAGGCTATGTGTGGATCAGTAGGAGTAGATAGAAGAATAATCCAGAGAGCATGAGAGAAAGAAGATTGAGTCAAAGACATATCTTAAGAATAGTCGGCAGGTCACAGACTGCAAGGTGCTATATCCAATTCTCATTCTAGATGAAGAGCACCTTGGTGGTTTTTCCCAGATGGGTTTCCACATTATTCCTTGTGTATATGAGTGAATGTTGTTGAATGGTGAATCTTTACATGAATATTTGCTTGATGTCTATTATTACAGTTACTAGTGAATGTATATCGTAATCTGGTTTACCTATGAATGAATGGTTAAGTGTTGGTTGGATTGGTATGTATGAATCATGGTTAAGTTGTTAGGTCCAAATATAGTCATGCCCTGTCTGATTATGTATAAGGGATCAACTGCATTGCGTTGTTGCACTAGCTGTGGGGTTATAAGGATGAGGTTAGGTCGCACGCATGTCGTGACGCCTCTTATTAATGTTGATGGGTTGCCGTAAGACTCCATCCTATCACCTTTGTCGAGTGCCTAATCCCCACGCCAAGGGACTATACTCCCTCAAAAACTATAGGAACATGGTTCTGGAAGTTACCCATTAGATATCTTGGGTGATACAGCACCTTCCTCACAGGTGTTGCTGACTGAGCTTGCTCTGTCAAGCCGATGTCTTGTTGTTTATTGTTGGTATTGTGGTGTTGTTGAATCGCGAGTCGAGACAAGAAGGGGAAAGAGGCCAACAAGACTATGTTCTCTAGAATATGAATCTGTCATTGGGACATAAGAAGGTGGCATGTATAAACTTAAAGGTCACTCAAAATCAACCTTGATTCATGATACTACAAGTCCATGTGAACTATGGCATAGAAGGCTTGCTCACATAAAATGCAAAGCCCTACCACATATGAGAAAGGTAGTCAGAAGTCTACCCGACCTAAAGATTGATCACAAAGGAATATGTAAAGGATGTGTGAAAGGAAAGAACATAAAGAATCCATTTTTGAATAATGACACTAAGTCAGAATGAATATTGGAACTTATACACTCATATGTATGCGGTCTTATGCCCTCAACATATTTAAGTGGGTATGTATAGGGGTATGTGGTCCTATGCACATATGTGGTCCTATATATATGTATATGAGCAACATCTTTATCGCCTGCATACCCCTATACATACCCCTATAAGTGGGTATGTATATGGGTATGCAATCCTATGTAGATATGTATAAGGGTATGCAGTCCTATGCAAATATGTATAAGGGTATGCTAGTAAGAAACAGGAGAATAATAGGTTGTACAGTGACAACTAGAGTGCCATTCATTTTGGAAAGAACTCAGTCTTTCATTCGAATACTAAACATATACAATTCAAGTACCATTTCATAAGATCTCTTCTGGAAGATGAACTGTTAAAGTTGGAAAAAATACATACTAACCAGAATCCTGTAGACATGTTGACAAATGTAGTAACCAGAGAGAAACCAAGTTCCTGCTTTGTTTCATTTGGCCTTCAAGCATAAAGGCGAAGAAGAGAAATTTGCCAAGTCCAAGGTTCAAAGCATAGTCCAACAAGTGCATCAGCGATGGAGTTGTTGTGATCAATATCCAAGTGGGATATTGTTGGTTGTGGAGCGTCATATTCCAGTTCCTGAGATGTTATTGTTCAGCCATGTTTGTACCCCAGTTTTACTATACACTCGTCCCAATAGGGGGGTGTAGGGGCTAATGGGCCTCCAATAGGGGTTCGGGGGCAGCGCCCTCGAAAGAAATTTTTGGGATGTTTGTTGGCCAACAGTTTACAGGTCCAAGGTAATGGGTGACCTATGGTGTTTTCCCATGGTAATTTCCTTTATAAAATGAAGGAATTGTAATACGATTGTGTATTGTATTGTAACATTGTAAAAGAAATCTATGTGATTTCGAGAGAGAGAGAGATTGTGAGAGAGTGAAGAGGAAGTTCAACAAGGTTTCTGCAGGTTGTATCCCTTCATTTTGCTGGATGGAATAATAATAAAGGACCGACAATTTATGTGTGGATGTTGCCCATCTTGGGCGTATCACGTTATATATGTGTCTCTCTTGTAATGTGTTTTAATATTTGCATCTTGTTTATTGCTATTTCTCTGCGATCCTGTTTTTATAACATATATCATATAACAAATATTTTAGAGGATAAAAAAAATGTGATTCTGATTCACCCCCCTCTCAGTATCACTTAGGGTTCAACAATTTGTATCAAACTGGGTTCCTTAAAGACAATCTAACCATTGGAAGGAAGATGATTGGAATCAATATTTCTATGTAGATATGGACAGATAGGAAGGTCTCTCAACAAATTGAGCACCACATTTCGATGGGTCTAATTATGCTTTTTGGAGTATAAGAATGTAGTTATTCCTATAATAGTCACTCGGAATTGATATTTGGCTATAAATTGTAAATGGATACAATGTTCCAGATACTCATCCTATTGATGATGCTGATAAAAAAATTTATGAATGCAATGCAAAAGCCAAAATTTGCAATACTAAGTGGTCTAGCAGAATCAAAATCTACAAATGTCATTAGTGTATTTAAGCAAAAATGATATGGGACAAACTTCAGAGCATTTATAAAGGAGATGACATAGTGAAAAAGGCAAAGCTATAAAATTATAGAGTTCAGTTTGAGAGCCTAAAGATGAAGGAAGATTAGAACATTGCATCATATTTTCTTCATGTAGATGAAATAATAAATACTCTTAGAGGTCTTGTGGAAACATTTCCTAAATAAGCAACTGTTAGAAGATGTTGATATCTCTACCTATGAGATTTGATTCTAAAGTATCATTCTTAGAATATAGAAAGGATCTTGACAAGGTAAAAATGGATGAGATCCATGGAATCCTCATTTCCTATGAAATACGAACTGAAAAGGGCAATCCTTCAAGAAGGGAAACATCCTTCAAGACCTCCAAGAATATAAAAGAAAGCATGAAATATTACAATAAGATTTCTTTTGATGAATTTGATCTTGAAGAAGCAAACTTTGTGAACAAACTTTGGAAAGGTCATGGAAATTACAAAGGTAATCTCGCTTTCAAATGTTTTGAATATGGTAAAATAGGTCATTTTGCTTCTAAATGTTCTTATAAAGAGAACATAGATAGTGATGATGAGTAGGATCATGAAGAAAATAAAAAGATAAATAGAGGAAGCAGACTTGAAAATAAAAGGTTTGAAAGACAAAGAAAAAGTCTATACTCTAAAGAGGACAGTGGCTCAACATATGAACATGACTGTTATGATGATGAAAGAGAACTACTCTCTATACCGATAGAAGAAGAATGTGAAAACGAAAAATATGAAGATGAAGCAAGTGCTAAGGTAGTATTTAAAGGAGAACTTATAAGTGCTTTAGAGGAATTGAAAAACTCAAGAAAGAAGAATAAGTATTTAAAGGATCAACTACTTAAGTATGAAGACTAGATAGAAAAAGAAAAGAATAGAAGAAGCCACTGGCAGGAAAGCTAAAAGAGAAAGAAACAATGTGTGAGGAATTGAAGAACATAAATATATCTTTAAATAAGGAACTACAAAAGGTAAGCACTCACTTAGACAATAAAAAAAAATGGTCGAAGTTCTAAGGTATTGGAAGAAATCATCAACAATCAAAGATCAATTTCAGATAAGTCTAGATTAGGATATAAACAAGACAACCGTGTTAAGGATTCAAGTTCAATTACACCTAACCATGAAGAAGGTACAAGGATATTTGAAGATGTACTTAAGAGTCCCATCAAAGAGAAAGACAAGAGAAAGAGTGAACAACAATCTGACTGTGTAAACAATGGACCTGTACTTTCCATAAGACCTCTCACTACCAGGTATCAAACTATATTTTTGGTGCATTGTTATTTTTGCAATAATTTTTGTCATAAGGATACAAATTACAAAGCACTTACAAGAAATAATTTTGATAAATATAGAAGTCCTCTCAAGAACTTCAAAGCTGACAATATGAACAAAGAAACTAGGAAGTATAATGAAATCATCCATCCCTTTAGTCTTTTGGAAATGGACATTAAATTCTGTCAATATCATAATTATGGTCATAAATCTTGAGTATGTAAAAACCATTTAGTTACTGTGCACTAGGATGAAACAAAACGTTCCTAGAACAAGAAATACCATACAAAGATTTAGCATAAAAGGATCAAAGAACAATGCCAAGAAGAATGCAATCTGGACTTGCATAAGGATCACTGGAACAATGATAATGAATGTTCTAAACACATGATAGAAGATAAAGGGAAGTTTATATACCTACAAAGGGAGGATGGAGATGATACGCAATCAAGAAAACAAGATATGTCATTGAAGGAGTTGCGTGTAGAAAGAAATTGTGACAAATTGTCAGAAAATAAAAGGGAAGTACTAAATATAGAAAAAGAAGAAAGACAAGACAAGAAGAGGAAACATTGTTCAACATAATTCAAATTTCAATTCAAACCCTAGCCATAGCTAGAGGACAAGCTCCAATATGATCAACACAAGAGAAACAAAGAGGATGATGGGGATATTTCACACACCAAAAGGAAGAAGAGGACTGAATAAAGTTGAGGTTATGCACAGGAAAAGTTCTTCTCCTACTAATGAAAGAAAATATTCAGAGGGTCAAGATAGAAAAAGTTGGAGAAGAATTTGCATAGAAAAAGATCATGACAAAGAACATAAGTAACTAATGATGAATCCAGAAGTTACATATCAGAATTGATGTAAATAATGGGCATTCAAGTCATTCATTTAAAATCAAAGAACTAATATGGACTATAAGGTTTCATCATATTTCAAAAACTTCAGCAGGGCGACAAATTATAAATCACCTTTGGAACACTAATTGTGTATACATGGAAGTATGATAAGGTACATTTTCATTTCTCCAATAGCTAGAATTTGTATTACATTCAAAAGAGTTGACGTTACAAGAATTAAATATACATATTATTCTAAAGTATGTCAAAAGGATCGCAGTTGCATAATCTAAAACATTGACAGAAGCACATACATCAATATGTTCTAAGTTATCAGGGCTATCCACATCTATGGTCTATAAAATTTGATTATCGAATTACAAAAATGTACATTTTAAAAGGGAGCATTGCTGCAAAATTCACTCATTGAGTTTTGGCGACGACAAGCGCAGCTCTATGTCTGGATGGCGTGTCTACTCCTCCAAGCCTAAAATGTCTATAATATTCAATCCTACTTCAAAATATTTATAATATATTACTGTTATGTCTCCAACTGATCAACATGGATCTTCATAAATGAAATCTCTTCCACATGTTTCTTATTCACTTGCACTTGCGTGTACCAGTCTTTAACATCCGCCTCTTTGACATTTGATGCCCACTTCTCTAGGTTGTTCTTGAATTTGTTGAATTCTGTCCTTTGTGCTTGAAAAACCGTAGAAAGATTGCTTGTAGAAGATTCAACATGTAGCTATTGCTAAGACATATTGACGATAAAAGGATTAGTGATTGGCTAACAATTTGAGGAATGGTTGGACAACAAAACAAATGCTTACAAGATAATTGGTCACCAGGGGCAATAGTTGGGTAATATCGATGGATTTCAAACACATCTACTAAATTTGGTAAAAAACGTGGACATGTATTCATCATAAATGGTTTATTTCACATACTTGCGAGAGATCTGAAAGGACATAAAAGGGGGAGACTGAATTGATTACTCCATATGAATGATTTGATGACATATTTTCTATCCTCTTAAAGGATGAAGTATGCTAGTTTGCATCATATGAGATGTTGTATGAAGTGGTAGATTCATCAATCACGTCAATTCATTACAAATCTTGGATATGTTAGTAAAAATGCAAACCATAGAAGATGGAGAACAGTGCGACAACACGAGAATCTAGTACAACATAGTGATATTAATACATTCACAAAAAGAGAATAGAAAGAAAAAATAAATATGATTTGAGGGGGAGCGTCTAAAACAATGTGACTACTAAGGAAGAGAGATGAGTTCAACATAGTATGGAAGTTGGGAAAAGTAGAAGTAACTAGTGCAAATGAGCAATAGAATCCAACGTAAATTCAAGGAAGAACTTGCAACTATGCAAGGGGAGGATACACTATGTTAATACTAGTTTGCATATAATCGAATATTCATTTTCCATTGATGTCAAAAGGGGAGAAAAAATCAAGTAAATCTAAAAAAAAATATTGCACAATTCAAGACTTCAATACAGAGCTAGAATTTAAAGGGAGCTCATCTTTACTTAGTTGTCATGTCCCCAACCCCCCCGACTAGCAAAGAGGACGCGACTCCATGGCGTTAACCATCCGGGCTACCAGCCCCATGAACATGTGACTTACAACAATATGATGAAAACATAATGCATTGAAGTAGAACATGCATACTTGATGATTTATCATACACAGATGCAAGTATCTATAATACACAGCGGAAACAACATACATTCATAGAAGCATTCATTGGACATGTTTATCATAATCATTAACAGAAAATGAGGTTGTAGAAGTAAAAGTAGGAAAGATTACTTATCTTATGAAAACTCCTTCTGNTCCAAGGAATAAGGGAACAAGCAGGCTTACACATAGCCATGGATACACAAAACACAGCCAAGCCAACACAGTTGGGTTTATCAGGCCATCCAGGAGTGGGGAAAGGCTAAATGCTAAGCTGGTGAGCCCATTACAGAGCTAGGAACACTTACACCAGAACTAGCCTGACTTCTAGGACACCCACACACACCCAACAAAAGGAATTAGTCCCTTCTCTGCTACACAGTCCCTCAGGCCCTCCATTCCCTTCCAGTGCTATTTAGGGGTTGTGGAGAAGAAATCTAGCCCTCTAGCTCTGTCTGTGTGGTTTCCAACACACCAGGTTTATCAAGCAAACCAAGCCCCCATCCCTGCTCCCCTCACAGTCCGAAGACCAACCATTGCACGCAGGCAATTAATCCACAATTACAGCTTAACAGGGAAAAACAACTCTTGAGTCATCCTTGGCCCTATCGTGGCCAAAATGACTCCATCAATATAGTCCTAAACGTATCAGTGAACGTGGGGAAAACCAAAGTCCAAAACATGAACAATGAGCACAGCTCACAACATGGGAAAAACAATAGCCCATTTTACACAATCGAATCCACTGGGGAAGATTTACACAGACCACAATGGGGAAGAGATTACTGTTCTCCCAGCTTGCTGCGTGAGTAAACAACAACGCAAAACACAGAGCATGAGATAAGATTACACCCAATTCCAAATGCGGATCCAGAACACACCCGATTTCCTCACCGGGGAACAATGTGACTGGCAGTGGAGACGACTCCTCACTCCTAGCTGCGTGAGGCCAAAGCAGGAAAGAGGCCTATGCGTGGAAACAACCAGACTTCTGTGAGGCATGAACATACAATGGATAGATGCGAGTAGGGAGTGCGTGAGCGTGAGCAACTTTTTCTCTTGCATGAGGATGAGCAACAATTCGTGAGGAACAAACAGAACAGTCGTGAGGCCTGTTTAGTGGAGGGTGTGTGAGCATTTTTGCATAGTCGTGGGGAGAGAATGAATGTCTGTGTGAGTGATCACAGTGGTTCCTCTTCCAATGTGAAGTCAACCATGGTGGAGTGTGTGTGTGGGTGAGGACTGACAGTCCTACCACCCCACTCCCAAAGACAATCACTGCCTCAACCACCAACAGCAATTCTTAATGAAAGTGGTTGGGTAAGAGAAGGAAAGAAGACACATGGGTATTTTCCCTTATTTGCCAAGGTTTGACAATTTCCCCACCCTTATCCTTGTGAAAATCATGCCCCTTTCTCATTTTAGTTGCCACGATCATAGCTGGTCGGGTTCATTTAATTAATTATAGATGCATATTTACATGATGACAAACATAATATATGCCACATGCCCCGATATACCATCAGTGACAAGTTTAAATCCAAAACATAGCATAACCGATCAGTGGTGGGGCCTTGGCCTTTAGCTCCACGCCATGATCATTACTATATATACATCATGTACATCTAATGCAACGGGGTCAAAACCGGGGTGTTACATTAGTGTTGACATTAATGCCAATGAGGGAGTTTGTTGAGATTGTTGTTGTCATTGATGTTAAATAGATTGTTGAACTTGGTGATGGCATTGAAGTCTTAAAGCTGTTTTGAAAAAAATATAGAAAATATGTGCACAAGTAGCCAATTTGAATAAGTATATAGAAAATATGTGTGCAAGTCTCAACAAGACCCACTAAACGTCAAATAAAGTCATAAAGCTACTATAAAGAATAAGGTTTCTTATGTGCAATCAAGTCATGGAATTGTAGTGCACAAGTTCCACCAAGTCATGGCACTCTAATATGGAAGTCCCACCAAGTCATGGAACTCTAGTGCGTAAGACCCACCAAGTCATGGAACTCCATTAGTGCATTATAAGGACAAGTTGTTGAATTACCATGAAATTAGTAAATATACAAAAGTGCATGTCAATGAAGTAATAAGAGGGGTGGTAAGCCTAACCGAAAATAAAAGAAGGGGTGTCATTGAATTAGAGAAACCCCAACTTGTGGACATATCAATTGAGTTAGATTGGTATAAATAAGAGAATGATTGATGTATATGAAGATAAATTTGTGGGTGAAAAATATGTAGGAATATGAAATTGCAAGATTCGAGGAACATATGAAATGCTTAGGGGAATTGATGGCATTATGACTTAAGGAAGAGCGTGATATTACAGGACATGCATAAATACAAGGAGTTGTCACACACACACACAAACACACATATAAGGAGAATTTGTGAAAGGATACAAAGGAGCATTTGAACAGAAGGATAGAAGGAATGTTTGTGCATAAAAAAATGGAAGTTTGAAGTATAATATTCTTAGCAATTTGTGCAAAATAGAGGAAACATATTAGAAAGCATAAAGTGGATTATAATCGAAGTATACAACAATAGATCTATATTTGGGTGGTAGGACGGGAAAGGACATAAGATTGGTGTCTTCCATAGGTTAGTTCCTAGAAACTCAGGTGGGTGCCCGACTGTGCAAGTTGGTTCTTGTCGATATGAGTTGGCGATCATAAGAGGATTGGTGTCCTCACAGTTTGGTTCCTATAAAATAATAATTTGATGCTTGCAGGGGATTAGTGTTCCTGTCTAATTGCAGTCTACAAAATTAATGAGTGAGTTCTCACGCCCGTTTTGGAGATTGGTCTCCTAACTTAATTTGTAACAAGAATATTCTTTATAAATATAGAAGATTTATTTACATATTCTTTGTGCAATGTTATTTGTAATGGATATTGCTTTTGATACATGAAATATGTGTTAAGGAACGATTACATGGTATAACAAATGTTTTATAGCATAAAAAATATGTGATACTGATTCACCTTCCCCTCTCAGTGTCACTTGGGATAATGATTACATGGTATAAAAGATGTTTTATGGCATAAAAACTATGTGATACTGATTCACCTTCCCCTCTCAATATCACTTTGGGTTCAATAGGTACGCCTCCGATTAACTAAGGGGATATCTAAGGGGATCTAATGCATAATTTTATCCAATTCATGAAATTAATTGAAAAAACAATTTTGTCCATAGCTAAAAGATGATATTAATGTCTTAACTAGTCAAATGGATTGTCTATGTCGAGGTTAATAATGATTCCTATTTATTTATTGTGTTTATGTTATCACAGAAATATCTCACACATGTGACATTTTCGCAATTTGCATGGTAAAGCATCGTCAACATACAACATGCATCCAACCAAAGACATCTTCACAAGACCCAAGAAGCAACATGAGTAAAAAAAATCCCAAAAGAAATCAAAATTCAATATTGTGCTGCCAACGGTCTATTTATATGTGCTACAACACATGTTATCAGTTCAATGCCCATGTGAACAACATGGATTTCCCTTTGAGATCTGCATGACTGACGCAAATGGCATGATCTCACCCATAAATGACACATTAAAGGCTCATGAAAGCTGCATTTCCTCCAAGAATTCAAGTTTTGGCTCTTCATACACTTGTTTTCCTTAAATGGCCTCTTTTGTGTACCTTAGATATAAATCATAGATCATTGGGTTCACATTGGGTCTTGTTATTTCTTGGCTAGCTCTTGGCCTGTAAAATAAATCCATGGGCATGCTTATTGTAAAAATGAAATTTGAGCAAGGTTATGTTACCGGGATTGTGCTAGAGCTCCCTCATAGCTAACCTCTTTCCTCTTGTTTAACATTCACTATTCTCCCTTGAATCCTTTGTCCAAGGGGCAAGTGTTCTCATTTTTCCTCCTTCCTCAAGGATAAATACCTTCATTATTTTTAGCTTAGATTAGGCCTATTATATTTACTTTTTCTTGTGGGTTCTTGGTTTACCTAGCCCACAACTACTATTGTTCCCTTGGCTGCAAGTTGAAAGGATAATACAGAATATTTCTCACCCTTGTGTCATTCCCCCCAACAATATTTATGGTGAATCCACTATATTTTAGTTCATTTATCTTTTATTAGGTTGTTATTTGTTAAGTGGTTAATTTATGATGTTTTATGCTTTGCAGGTGAAGAGGTTCATACCATTCATTCCATAAATTCAACCCCCATTCGAGCGATTTATCCATTTTATATCCACTTTATCATATGCACGGAACTCATCATATCAGCTATGCTATAAATGCATATGAACCTTCAATAGTCACGTTATCCATGCAAGTAATCAAGCCCCCTACTTGCATGAGTGTCTGCCTCATGTCAGTGCGACCTGTTCGCATTGTAAACACATGACTGTGCACTAGTGAGTAGGGATAATTTTAAGAAAACATCCGAAATTTATATGTATAATAAATGGGTGAACCTCCCTCATATATAGGAAATATTGAAGGATATTTTATCAATGATATATATATATATATATATAATATCCTCAATATTTCCTAATCTTTCATTCTATTATAGAATCTTGTAAAATATTGGGGAATATTTCACTAAACTATAAGATATTGTAAAATCTTGGTGAATATTTCACTGAATTATAAAATATTGTAAAAACTTGGCAAATCTTTGATCTTATTATAAAATATTGTAATGTCTTCTTGAATCTTTTGCTAGGAAGACTCAACTTTTAATTTTGTAGATTACTAAGGTAGCGCAATAGAAGAGCATATACCAGAGCCCAAATATTCGAAACTCCTAGACCCTCAAATGAACAAATGCATGAATGAGGAGAGGAGGGATTTATTTATACATTTCAAAAGCAATATTGGATCACTCACAACTAGAGGTGTTGGTGAAACACAACTACACTAACTAGATCCAGGGAAAGTGGGGACTGCTCTTTTGATCTCATCCTTTAATGGTCCAACAGACATGTGGGGACCCAAATCTTGACATACCGACAAACTAATAGAATTGAACACTTTACACTATGGAGTGATTATAGCACCCATGAACCATTATTACAACATGGAGTATTGTTGAGACCCACAACCTTAATATAATGTATGATTTCTCAATTAGCTTATTTTCCATATCCCTCATTTTTAAGCTACCCTTTAAGAAAACAATAACCTACTTATTTTTCTATAAATACGAATGCCACTTTTTCCTTTCTTTTGTTGACAATCAAAATATGAATTATTCCATTTGATTTAGAATTTTTAGAGTTATTTAGAAACTTGCAATGGTTATTACAAAAAAGAACATACACTAACAAGAATAAAAGAACATTAATGCATCATCACGCGTATCATTAGAAATACTCTGTTAAAGACTACTTTTTCTTAGATAAACTGAGGAGGTGTTTGTATCCATGTCCTTGAAATTTTTGAAAGCATGCAAAATATGGTAAAATTGTTTTATTGCCATCATTGAATGAAAAGACTAGATATCAATTAGTATAATGTCTACATCTCAGGTGAAACATGCCCTGTACATATTATATACAATCATGATGGAAATGAAGTATCGTGTTCCAACTAAATCATATATTTATCATACATAACTAGATCCATTTCTGGATGATGCTAGCAATCACAACAAAACAATTCACAAAAAATATTTTACTTCTAAATGACCCTTACAAAAAACAAAATATTGTAAAACAACTACCGAAACCAACAAATTTAGGTCACAAATAAAATTGACAAACTTTTGCAATACGAACAAAATAATATACCAATCACGAACTTCTCAATACAAATAAAAGAATCTACCAATACGCTTTGAAAAAATCTATAAGAAGACAACCAAAATAATGAACATTCCACTATAGCTCCTCCATTATAATCATTTATATTAGAAACATACCAAACATCAACAATAACATATATAAAATATGAACATATACATTAATTCCTTAGATCCAATAATAATTGCAGAGCAAGATCCCAATAAAAGCACATTTTAAACAAATGGGTCAAATTCAATTTGAATATTTAAAAAACATATGGTGTCTTTCCGTCAAGAACAACATCCACTAACAACATAAACCTGTTAGTTTGTAGTTTTGAACATGACAAGGGATAAAATAAATCATATCTTTTGAGCTCTATAAGACTTTCACAGAACCAATACTCCTGGATAGAATAAACCCTTAATAACATCGAATGATCTCTAAGAATCAAGAGTTCCCTAGAATTCAATAGGCCTAAAAAAGCATCCATGATAAAAGGTAAATTTACGATATAATAATATATTGTCACTATGGATAAAAAGCATATAAAGTTTGATAAAAAAAAACATACCATGTTAATTATTGGATGAAAATCCTGATGTGAGTTTGTATTCTTCGATAAAGTACATGTGTGGCATGCCCCTTCAAGACTTGATCTTTCAACAATAGAGATGTTATGTGAAGATTAAAATGTTGAGAAAACTAAGAATGAAACTTTGGAATCACATCAACCAGAACCTTCACCCTGAAAGCACAATCAGATGTGGGTGAGCCATGAATCATCGTAGCCTTTATATAGAAAAAAATAGCGCCTGATTTTCCATCCAATATTAGAAATCAAGGGACGACAGAAAGTATCACATGAAATTGACTAAAAATACAGCCAAATGCAACCATATGCCTAAATTATAAGGAAAATGGAGGGCAAAATAACCCTTGGGAGTCTCCATTACTAAAAATTGGGGGTGAAGAGTGATTTCACTAGATTTCCTCTAGAAATTGGGGGTGAAATATAGATTGGAGGGAGATTTTTCTAGGGTGAAAATAGTTTTTTTCATTTTCCTCATTAATATAGGGAAGGATACTCATTTTGGATATAATGTTTTTCTAATAAATATTGGGCAAATATATTTTAGCTAAAAAACCATTTCCATATAAGAAAATAGCCCACTAAATTTTGTAGCCCCCTTAATATAGCCCATGGGCTATATACAACCCTTAAAATTATCCATGCTTGTGAGTCTTTTAGCAGTGTGAGATACCATATGTTTATTTGTTTTCCAAGCTACTATCATTTATTTTCTTTTTACCATATTCAATAACAATCTTGTAGCCCCATTGTTGCTCACTGATGAACTAGGACTAAATTAACTTGCAAGAGTTACTTGTTTCTTTATTAATTAGCTCACATAGCCTAAAATTAGGAATTAAAGGGGTCATCCCTTGAAATCTACCTAGGTAACCAACCTTGAGGGTTTCAACGAGCCTCATTGTTGTCATTGGCATTCAAGAGTTCTCATATTTCTTTTATTATTTAACATATTTAGTTTTTTTTTAACAGAAACTGAAAAGAGAGTAGTATTAAACAGGCTATGCACAACCATTCATTACAAAAAATAACAGCTAAAGTATTCTTGCAGGTCTGAGAAAAAGGAAACAAAACTAGGCCAATATATAGACCTTAGTATGCCACAGAGAGATCTTACATTTTGATTAATTACAGACATAGTATATAATCAGACGAACTACTAATTAAGTAAGATACAAGAAAACATAGACTATTAAAAGAGACACATTAAGGGTTTCCTAGTTGCCCCACAGGATGGGCAACAGATTCCTCCTCCATATTCTGAATTGCTCCTGCTAGATTTTCATGGGCTTGGCTTCCCTAGTTCAGTTGCACCAAGCGCTGTAGATCCTCCCGAATACGGTCTACTTTCCCCATAATTTCCTTCAGATTCATTTCATTATCATCTATCCTAGCAACATGATTGCTAATCTGATAGGATGTATAGCCAACCACATCAACAAGATTTTTTACCTCTTTAGCTGTCTCTCTGCTGTCCATAATTCCTATGGCCACCATTTCATATAAACGCTATATGTTCACCTTCAAATCTGCAAGACTAGCATTTTCCCTTGCGCAGTCCATTTCCTGAATTTGGGTAAGGTCTTGGCCAAAGCTGTGATTGTGAAGTCTTAGACTTGACAGCTGATTGAGCACAAAACTAGTAGAAACGGTATCCTGTCCACAACAGAGACTGCGACACCAACTTAAAGGGGACAAATTGTTGAAAACAAAGATGAGAATGGAAAGTCCTTGCTGTAGATTGTCACAATCCTTTCTATTTCGACAAGAGAGAGCACCTATCGAATATCCCTTCCAACCAGTGCAATTACAGCCAAGGGTCGAAATATTACCTTCAAAGAGGAGCTGCCCGAAGAATATTTCCATGGTCGCAGGATTTGTAGCTGAGTGCCAAATAGAGCCAGGAGCATTGTGGTTTGACCAAAGACAGTTCAGGAAAGCGGCCTATGCAAGTATCTCTTTCACAAATCTCCTTAGCAGAGGCAAGGCCTCCCAAGGAATCACCTGCGTAGAACCTACCTGGGGGATATTTCCTTCATCAAAACTTGACTTATCAATGAGTGAGAGTTCATCTGGAGAGGCGGCATAGGGTTCATTACACATAAGAATGTCAAGAAGAGTGAAGGGGCAAATGAAGTTTCCAGACGAAGCCATGGTACACAAATGGGGATGGCGTGAAGTGTGCCTTTTGCACGGGAATTTAATCCTGAGGGGAAGGTAAGTAGATGTAGGGGATTGCATGGAGGGAAGGAAGATGAGTGGAGGCCACATGTCTCCTAAGCAAACCTCAAAATCAAAACCATATTCCAAAGAAAATTTTATGGAGAGACTTAGGTTAGGGGAAATGCTTAAGAATGTATGCTTACTATGCATTAGGGAATTGGTTTAGGGCCAATGTCTAAATTATTTATGCGAATATGACCTTGAGGAAGCGAGGCCCCTAGATTAGCCAATGCATTCGCGAGATCATTGTTTGCTCGAAGAATGTGGAAAAATTCAACTCTACTCGAGAGGAGGGGGGTGATTCTGTCAAACAGGCTTCTACAGTTGATGGATCCCATGGAATATTCGTTGATCTTTTTGTATATGACTTGTCTCAAGTCTCCAATATTGCTAGCTTGGGGATAGCTATTGTGTCTAAGAATTCTAGGCCTTGCAAGAGAGCCATCCACTCAACTTCATTATTCATCTTGTGGCCCAGCCCCCAAGCGAAGATTTTTTTCGTTTGTCCCACGGGATCCAGTAAGATCCCCCCCCACACATGCCACCCCTTATTTAACATATTTATTTAAACTAGTGTAAAATCCAATTTTTACACACAAGCAAGGACCTAAAGACTCTCCTATCCCAAAGTATTCTCTTCACCTCGCATTCCATAGATCTTGGTGAATTAGAAAAGGGAGTGAAGTGTGAAATACCTCCATTTCACACCTAACATTTGTTTATTTTTGCAGGCAACCTTTGCATCTTTAGAGCTCAGTCTACAATATCCATTTTATGTTATTTTGAGAACTTTAGTTAATTTCAACAATACATTTTTCTTACAGAACATGTGATTTCACTTTCACACACTAAGGGACCTAAAATCCATTTAAAGGAGGAGAATTGTGAAATACCTCCCTTACATCCCTTATTTCAGTAAAACCCCATAAAGTCAACCCTTGTAAATGATAACCAACAAAAATCCTCCATAGGAGGTCATAAAAAAATATTTTAGTTTGGTAGGATTGATTGGGCTAGGCATCCAAACAACACCCACCAATCTAGTTTCATTAGGCATTCCTGAAAGATAACATTATTGTCTTTTAGGGTACTTTCAAAATCCTTCTATAAGAAGTGTTAAAATAAATATTGGATCAAAAGTGCACCATGACTAAGGAGGTGAAATCTAAGGTATAGATTACCTACTCCCCACTATGAGTCACTCAACTCGTTGTATAGAGATGGCACTATATCATGTACGTAGAACCACTAATACACACTTGATGCAAGGTATATGAGTGGCCAAAACTTAGAGAATCATTAAGGATCACTTGTGGGTGCAAGTGACTCTTGAATTTAGTTGTTTCCATTGGGAGTTCTTGTGAAGTATTCTTGATTGGAACATTGGCTCCATCATTGGTAGAAATGGCTCATTGTTACCTTCACTAGTTAGTTGTTGTGTGGATCCCATTATCACCAACAATTGTGATTTTGGAAGGCCCAATTACATTTCAGAGGAAGGACGTTAGGCCTTTTATGGAATTTACATTTTTTTTTCTAAATACAAGTTCACTTAAAATGCAATTAAAAAAAACCTACATGTGGACATATTTGCACTAATCCATGTTTGCACATATTACTCACTTATTGCACCATTTTCATCTATTATGGTTAGCATATTTTTTCATGTATTCATTTGTGTTTATTTCCCACACATCACTATCACTTTGTCACTAGAATTCCACTCTAGAGGAAGAAAATACCCCCCCAAGGTAGTCTTGTAGATTGTGTCGCCTATCTCTTCTCTCAAGGGGTATTTTCACATTTTTTACTCATGGCACATGAGGGAGATAGACTGGTTGGGGCCGCTCTTAGGCCACAATGATTGGATCCTACAGGAAATACCAACCTTGCATGGCCCATTTTCTCCCCTTGGAGAGGACTTCAACCCTTTTGAATCTTCCTCTCATGGATGAGGTTCCCCTTTATTTTAAACTCGCGAAGGAAATATCGCCCCGCCTTCTTCTCCCTCTCCGAGAAGAGGCCATACAACATCTTAATATTCCCATAGAAGGAAAATATCACTTCCAGATATTCCCCATTATCCCCATCATAGAAACAAAAAACAAAATATGATGGCGACACCCAACCCAAACCTACCATTCATGGCTATCCTAAATCTCCCTGATTTAATGAAGTTTGTCAATGATCCCATTGCTCATGATGCAACCTATCCCAATATGCACGAAAAACTCCCCTCCAACATTCCTAAGTTTGAAGGGAAACAAGGAGACAATCCTTCCAGCCATATCATGTTGTTCCATCTATGGTGTTCCTCAAACAACATAGTGGTGGATTCTGTTAGACTCCACCTCTTTCAAAGAACCCTCACAGGTACAGTTGAAAAGTGGTATGTGAATCTTTCTAGGGTATCTCATACCACTTTTCTGATGATATCCACTGCATTTATCACCTACTTTTAGTTACCAATACAACATGACCTAGGCTTCGAAATTCTCACATAATTTTGGTAAAACACTATAACCCACATCATGAACCACATTCACGAGTGGCCTTGATGCCACACTTTGTGCAAAATCAAGATTCAACCTCAATTCATGTTGGATGGGTTTCTTAAATGACTTTAACCAACTATAACAAAGGATGTAGAAAACTCCATTCCACAATATAAGGAAGAGGCCATCCTTAAGGCCCAACACTTGATATCATTTATGCCCAATCAAGGTACCTATACATGGTCCTCCCTAATGCCCCTTAACATTGGTGATTAGATCCTCCAATTGCAGGGAAGTCACATTCAATAGATGGGATTATTTGGTTCATTTCCTCCCAAGATAAAGTTCCACTCACCCATCTATTGCGCCACCCCATATGACAATGCAATATCCACCCATACTCATTGTGTCATATCTCCATACTATTGCCCCAAATACACCATTTGTATAGTTATAACATGGACCCTATAGTCCTACATACCCAAATTAAATCCAAGCACAATCGATACCCACACCGCAAATAACACAACCTGTTCCTACATCCACATCATATGGAGCGGAACCAACCTATATCCCATTGCCGAGATATAACCCTTACTATCCTTATCCATTCCTCTTGGTTCGACTCCCATGCCACATATGGGGTTCAATATAGCCCAACCATGTTTACAAAAACAAAATCAATGGCTCAAGGAATTGAACATTGCCAATCCCCCACATCCTGAGAATCAAGGGAAGAAGAAGGGAAAGAAAAAACAAACCCAACAATAGGGACTAGGGGGAAACCCCCCTATCAAATAAAACTAGAACCTAGGAAACCACAAGGCCAAGGGATAACCCCCCCCAAACCCCCCCCCAAACAAGTAAGAAACAAAAACCCATGAATCAATTACTGTTTCTTAATATTTGGGGAGTATGGCCACTACACTCATAATTTCCTGGTTATGCCCGACTACCAATAGTTGGTGGAAGCAAATAAAAAGACCATATCCAACCCTCCTTAGGTGATTCTTGCAACACAACCCCAATACATTGTCTTATATAAACCCTTTTCCAATCAAGGGGTTGTTACTCAACAAACAAACCAACAAACCTTAGGTGATGATTCATTTCAAAATATTTTCATGAAATTGACATCTGTCAACCTTCAAACTCATGCCAAAGTTTACACCAGTGTTGATCCCTCCTCGGTCATAGAACATGCTCCACCCCTTTGGGAGGCCATTTGAAAATCCTAGGTCCAAGCACAAAAAAAATTCCCAAGGATGCCAAAGGCACCCCTTTGGCGTACACCTGATAACGCTCATATGAAATTTGACCACAATTACAATATTGTGGATGACTTGGCATAGTCTCTCATTGCCATGTCCAACTTAGAAGTACTTCAATCTTTCCCAACACAATGCAAGGAACTATTAAATGCACTTGGAACCATCAATCCTTCCAATTCACACCTCATGACTTTTGATCTAGACAAAGGTGAACCACGACTACCATTTTCACTTACATTTCAAGTCCTAGTCATTGTAAAGAACATTATCATTCATCGATGTATCATTGATTAAGGTGCATCCACTTACCTCATGTCCTCTAATGTTTGGAAATGATTGGGATATCCTGATTAAGTTCCATCCTATATTTCCATTCGCGCATATGATGGTTGCCCATCCCAACTACGCGGGTTTTACTAGAATGTCCCCTTCGATCTAGGGGGGGAAATGGTGATGGTCGATATTGAAGTTGTCAACAACCAACTAGACTAAAATATCCTATTGGGTTTTAGTTACACATACACCATGCAAGAACCAACCTCCTTAGTTTTTTTCATCATGATGTTTCGCTTTAATAGGAAGGTGGTCACTCTTGACCATATTGACTACTATGACCTCCAGACCACTACCAATCTTGAGACTATCCTACCCACAATAGGAAAGTTTAACCCACCCTCTTATGTTGACATAAAATTAGGTGTGTACAAATATTTATACCTCCTAGGGGCATATTCAGGCCCTCCACCTAAAACTCCCACCTCGATAGATGATCTAATGTGCATTATTTTCATCTCTAAAGATGAGTATCCTCACCCAATGATACCATCGTCAACACCCCTAATGAGCTAAGGAGTGGAACAAATATTGAACCCTTCAGTACCCCCTATGTTCTAGATACCATTATTGTACCCACCTACTTGAGTGAAATGATTCCCAGCCATGGCTCAATTAACTCTCCCTGGGATCACCTTAGGGATCTCGGTATGGTACCTCACACCACCATTCCTAGATATGGTCTCAAAACTCCTCGCACACTATAAAATGGTGCCAGTTAGATGAGTTACCAACACATTATCACACATCGAACCAATTCCACATGTGACCAAGCCACCATCGGTTGTCACATAAAATCAAATTAGGGGCATCATTCAACCCAAACTAGAATCCCCTACCAACAGGGGCATTAACCAACCCAAGTTGAAATCCCCACGATAAATAGTCAGGATCTCGAGTCACCATTAGGAGCCACTAAGTCTAACACTATAAGAGCCACATAAATGTTGAATGCCCCCATCATGCATGATACACCCACAATGTGGGCCACCCCACCATGTGCCCTATGTGGTCAACAAATCCATGTGACAAACCTTTACCCTACCTTACCAGAACTTAGGAATTTTATAAGCACACTAGTCAATGTCACGCATGCATCCCTAGATGCAACTAGGGGCACATTAAACTCCTTGAACCCTAATTCCAAATCGTTATGCACCAACAAAGAGTGTTCGATTTTCTCTCAATTTAGGCAATATACACACCATTTCCTTTATCTCCCTCAATTTCAAGATGCATTGGTAACAATCTGTCTTACCGGTCCTTTAGTTAAACACCCTCCTCCTCCTCTAACAGACACCGCTATACTTGCTATTGTCATGAGTGCCACTCCCTTGCATTTCAAGATCCCAACCCACATATTGAATCAGGCACATGCTACTTTCCCATGTCAGCATTGTAAATTGATGTCTGATCATACCTTTTAGTACCCTTTGACAACTACGTACCGCACCCTTCGTGTCGAACAAAAGTGACTCCCTAACAACCTTACCCCTACTAGAGTGGCCCTTCCCACTATTTTGGAAGAGGAAGATAACTCTATTGATAGCAGCGATGATGAGAACTTACTAGCTATCTATATTATAGACAAAAACAATCCCCGGACCCCACCCCTAATTAGAATTGACCTTGACTCCCGACAACTAATCGTAAAGGAACCCAAGTTTCGATTCACATCCTTTTAATGGATAGTGTTCCTCTCCATACCCCATAAACTCAATACCCAACATACCCCATCATAGGGGGCCTATCCCAAAATAATTAGTCTTTAATAACGGTACCCACTTTCATGACAGATTTATTGAGGAGCTATCCTTCCTATTAGGATTCAAACATGACTTCTCTACCCATTACTACCCCCAAGACAATGGGAAGGTTGAAGTTGTCAATAAAGTTCTCAAAATTATGCTCCAATGTATAGTTCACAAGAACAAATCTAATTGGAACCACATGCTTTTTCCCGCCCTATGGGCCTACCACACTTTTATCCAAATAGTCATTGGATTTACACCATTTCAATTGGTATATGGTGTAGAAGTTGTCTTTCCTATCGAGTTCCAAATACCTACCATACAATCAACCATAGAGATGTTACTCGACACACCAACATTGGAACAACGATTGTTTACTTTAGAGCATATAGATGAAGAGAGATGGGGGCCACTCCAAAAAAACGAGTCCATGAAACTTTTGTCCAAAGTACAGTGTGACCACCATGTCCATCCTCGCACCTTTAGCGAGGGAGACTTTGTACCCATCTTCAATGCCAAAAAGGACTCTAAACTAGAGCTATGAAAATTTGTCTCCAAGTGGACAGGACCATACATCATCAAGAAATTCTTCCCACATGAGGCATACATATTACAAGATTTCGAAGGACTAACCCTCAATAACCTGGTCAACAAGATGTATTTGAAGCCATTTTATCCATGAGTTTACCTCGTACCCTAGAGGAGCGCCATGTTTTAGAGTTTTAGTTTTGTATTTTACATACCTTTATCATGTCCTTTACTACACTTGGGTATGTGTATCATGCATGTAGGACTACTCCTAGAACATGAAGATTTTCGACCCCATAAAAAATGATGCAAATTTTTTACCACGTGTATTATCACGGAATTAACCCATCGGCACCTTTTTCCTCTCTGATAACTGCATACCTGCTTTTAGCACTACTTTTCCTAGCATTTGAATGAAGGAGGCCTAAGAATAAATAATGGTATTCTATAAGAAGTTTTGATAAAAATGATCTAAAGGTGTTTAGGCCATGACCAAGGTCTTTTATTTTTAGAAAAACCATGGGAAAATTTTTGGAAAGAAGCTAAAAATGAAAATTTGCACCTGTGGTATATGATGAAAAGTTTGAATGGCTTAGATCTCCAGGTGGAAAGATATATAGCTAACATCAGATCCACTCTCAAAATATACAATGTAGAAGTAAAATTGATGATTGATCGAGGACTTCAAAAATCATCCTTGATCTACGATTAAGGGAAAAGGAAAAGTAAATCTACGACGCAAGTTAAATCCGCTGACAAAAGTTGCGTGGAAGAATGAATTTTCATAATCAGTGGAATGGGTTAAGGGCCCACTTTAATCTATGATGGATATTTGAATAGTAAAATATCTACAGTGCAAGAGGATTCTGCTGTTAAAAGAAGTGCAGAGAAAGTCAAGACGAGGATTAGTGGAATGATTTAAATCTCAACATTAATCGACAATGGATAATGGTGGCTGGTGAGATCGACGACGGAGATCAAATCTGTTAGTAGAACATGTGCACTAGATGTTTAGTCGATGTGCATTGGAATCATTAAAGGGAAAAGTGGATCAACGGTCAGTATTTAAATTGGATGATATTAATGTCTATCAAGTAATCCACTGATAGAAGATACACATTGTTTTACACTCTATATGAGCAGTGAAAAGTAAAAAGGTGTTTATGTTGGAAATGAGATCTACAGTGACAAATGAAGATCGGGCAGATCTATGGTGGTAAGAAGGTCCACTGTGGGAAATTGCATGGAAGATAAGAAATAGGATGTGTTAACACCAAAATTTGTTCACCTATCTCGCCATGGTCTAAACCATAGTCATACATCATATTCCCACCATTATTTCCTCCATTTTGACCTCCACAACTAAATTTCCACTAAATATGGTCCAAAACATTATTATTCCTTCCCCATAAATGAAGGGAAGTTGAGCATTTATTGTGATTTATCCCCACTCTCCAAAAAAGAAAAAAATAACCCTAATAATGAGAATGTGTCAAAATATCATAGATAAATACCATGGAAAATAAAATACCATGAGTCATTATTATGGGTCAAAAACCCTTGGGACCATCCTATAAATACATTGTGAAGGTCTTCCCCAAAACACTTTTTTCCATTTGGTCTCAATCACATCATACACTTTTCTGCCATTATTCCCATATTTTGCCACTCATTTCCCACAGTGTATGTTGAGCTTGCTCCATACCCATTTGGACCCATTCCCATTTGACAACCATTTGTGGAAGAGACTGGAGACCCAAACCATGGAGCTATGAGACCATTTCCTCGGACGACTACGGTGGCCCACATTTGATAAAAGGTATCTTTTGTCTTATTTAGCATTAGTTAGTATTATATATATGTAAAAAATCTAAAAATATCATTATTGTTGTTTTTTGCTTCCCGTTATTATTGTTGAACTCTACCCTATGTTCTGGATGATCTAGGGTAGGTGCTTTTGCATGTAGTAGGGGAGAAATCCCCACTACCATTTTGGTGACTCCACTCAGCCGATCCATATAGATCTTTATTTTTGTAGGTATTTCTACTGGTTTTTTCTCATTTGCTCCCTTCAGCTGTCACAGATATGACCCTCTCGCGATAGATCTAAACCATTATTTCCCCCCTCCATCCCAAGCCGACAGCCATTTTTAAAAAAAATTCCAGTTTCGGCCGAGTCACACTTATTCGGTCAAAATATGCGACTCAGTCGCACCTTTTTTCCCAATAAGCATGACCCAAGTCACACCTTTTTTCTCGATAAGTGTGATCTGGACCAGAAAGCCAAATGGCGCCTGTCTGGGATTTCAGAGCGACCCTGAGTTACATTTTAAACATTAAGCTAGCATATCATTAGGATCTTTAACTGAGAGAACAACAAGCACATCAATCAAACATAAGAGACAATGAACACAGTGTTTTTCCTCGGGGAAACCATAAATGGATAAAACCTCGCAAATTCCTTAGAGATAGACTCAACACCAAAGTGAAACCCAAAAACAGTAAGATGATCTCTTGACAGCAGTAACCTCTTTCTTCCTTGCCCCAGTGTCTTTCTCTTCCTCAGCTATATGCTACAACTAAGTGTGAGATAGATAGAGAGGCTAGCTCTCTATTTATACTAATTCCTGACTTGACTAAACCCAACTAGGGCCGACTTCACTAGGTGAGTCTAATAACCCTAGTGCCCCGGAACTGCAGGGACTTTAACCCTTAGACAATAGGAGAGTTAACCACCTTGACTTGACATGACTTGTTTACATTATAGAAACTTCCTGATAGGAACATTGGGGCATGGCATGACTCAAGTACATTGCAAATACATCCTGGAATAAACATCAGGTTACAATACATAAGAAATACAAGTGAATACATTCCAAAGTTACAATTACATCAACACTCCCTCTTAACTAGGAAGGTATTCTCTTGATACAATTTATCAGCACAAGTCTTCTTCTTTGTATCATCTATATCATCATCAAGTATTTGTCATCTTCACATTCAAGTCATATCTATCTTCAAGTCATCTTCATTTGGATCTGGATCATCACTTGATCTGGATCATCCCTCGACCTGGATCATCTTTGGAGCATCATCTCTGGATCTGGATCATCTCTGCTGGTTCAGCAACACTGAATCTTCACGGGTGCTATCTCATGATTCTTCTCATCACAGGAAGTTCTACAGAGCCATCCCTTTTTCATGCTGGTTGTAGGCCTACCCTCTGTGCAGGTCTTTTCCAGCACTTATATCTGACCCTAAGTCAGAATGGCCCACCCAGCACTTATATCTGATCATGTAGGAACCAATCCTATAATCATATTAGAAAGGCGATGCCCAGTACTCACATCTGAACATGTGGGAACATCTCCCACAACCCTGTCAGAAAGGCCCAGCACTCACATCCGTCAACCAATGATCAGAAAGGCCCAACACTTACACTTGGCCATGTGAGGAACCAATCCTCCATGCCAAAAGGATCTGCACTTACATCTGACAACCAATGTCAGAAAGGTTCAACACTTACATTCAACCATGCAAGGAACCAATCCTTCATGCCGAAAGGGCTCTGCACTTACATTTGACAACCAATGTCAGAAGGGAATGCACTCACATCTGATCATGTAGGAACCAATCCTACAGTTCTATCAGAATGGCCCCTAGTCCCAGACTGAGCTACTTGGTAACTGACCAGGTGCCTCCATTCCCATAATGGCATTCAACGCTTACTTCTGATCATGTAGGAACCAATCCTACAGTCACATCTAACATGGAAGGAACCAATCCTCTCACCATGACAGAATGGCTCAGCCCTTACATTTGACCATGGAAGGAACCAATCCTCTCACCATGTCAGAATGGCTATGGGTCTCATCATTTTCCCTTAGAGGAAACCTCGATCTGGAGAACACCAAGCTTCTCCCTGAAGTACTCGAACTTCACCCTAGCCAATGGCTTCATCAACACATCAGCAATTTGTTCCTTCGTCGCAACATACTGGAGCTTCACTACTCCCCTCTGCACCATATCTCTGATATAGTGATAATTGATCTCCATATGATTCGACTTGTCATGGAACGCTGGATTCTCTGACAACTTCAAACAACTTTGGTTATCATAATGTATACAAGTAGCATCCATTTGGAGATCAAATAAATCAGACAGTAGCTTCCGCAACCATACTGCCTCACAACTAGTTGAACAAGCTGGGACATACTCTACTTCAGCTGTACTTAGTGCCACACATGATTGCTTCCTTCTAAACCAAGAGATAACACCTGATCCCATACTAAAGCAACAACCTGAAGTGCTCTTCCTATCGATGGCACTGCCTACCCAATCTGAATCAACATAACCCTCTAGGTTAATCTTCTGATTCACCTCATACTTGAGCCCATAATCAATTGTACCCCTCAGGTACCTCAGAATATGCTTTGCAGCAATCAAGTGAACATGTCTCAGATCGGTCAAGAACTGGCTCAAGGTGTTCATAGCAAAGAAAATGTCTGGTCTCATGTGCGTCAGGTACATCAAGGACCCAATCATCTGACGATACATCGTAGCATCAACCGTTTCTGATGAAGCATCACTCAATAGCTTCAGGTTCGATGCCATAGGTGTGGTCATGGCCTTGCAGTCCATCATCCCAAACCTCTTCAGGATATCCACTTCATACTTCCCTTGGCCGAGGGAGATTCCATTCGCATTCTGCCACACCTCCATACCTAGAAAATAATGCATCATTCCCAAGTCCTTCATTTCGAACTCGGCAGCAAAATTCTCTTCGTATCAGCAATCAACCCATCCATGCCTGTACAAACAGATCATCTACATACAGTAGGAGCATCACTGGGTTTCCATCTTCAATCTTGTAGTAAAGGTTGGCATCTTCTTTACTCTTCGTAAAGCCTAAACTGGATAGAAAGCTATCATTTCTATCGTACCATGTCCTGGGTTCCTATTTCAAATCGTACGGGGATTTCTTCAATCTGTACACATGAGACTCCCTGTCATGTGTCTCAAAACCGAGTGGTTGTTCTACATACACTTCCTCTTCCACTACACCATTCAAGAAAGCAGTCTTAACATCCATTTGGTGTATCTTCCATTTCATCACTACAGCCAGAGCAAGTACTGATTTGATGAAAGTGTATCTGGCTACAGGAGCAAAGGTTTCTTCATAGTCTATTCCTTCTTTCTGTGAGAAACCACGAGCCATGAATCTTGCCTTATATTTCTCTATGCTACCATCTGCAGCATGCTTGATCTTCTAGCTCCATTTGGAATTTACAACAAACTTCCCTTCTGGTCTTGGGACAACATCCCAAACATCATTCTTCATGATCGATTGATACTCTTCAATCATAGCATCCTTCCATTCTTTCCATTTTTCTGCTTCTTCATAACTGGAAGTTTCTTGATTGATAAAGTCACATAGTAAGGCTACATATCCGGAGCAAGATCTGGTTCTCTTTCTTTCTCTGTGATTCTCTTCTGGAGCCCCATATCTTTTCACACCTTGGATAATTTCTCATACCCAAGCAGGTTTCCTCTTGTGAGGATTCTTCTCTTGAGGTGGATCTATAGGTCTTTGTGGTTCTTCAAATTCTCGATCTTCTTCTTGAATTTCTTCATTCATCATTGTATCATGAATTCTAGGTGCTTCTGCTTCTTCAGTATCTTCAGCAGGTCTCTTTCTGGATTTGTTGTAAGCTGTGTCTTCATCAAATGTTACATCCCTGCTGATGTCGATCTCCTTGTATCCTGGGAAGTATATTCTGTAAGCCTTCAAGCTTTCAGAGTAACCCACAAATATACGCTTCTTTCCTGAAGGATCTAGTTTTGTTCTCTTCTCTTTTGGAATGTGTATGTACATTGGACAACCGAATATTCTGAGATGGATGAGTTTTGGTTTCTTGCCAGAGAAGACCTCTTCAGGAGTCTTGTTCTTGAGTACTCTGTGTGGAGTATGGTTCTATACATACACCGCTATTCTAGCAGTTTCTGCCCATAGATGCATAGGAATATCTTGATCATGAAGCATTGCTCTTGTAGTTCCATGATAGTTTTATTCTTCCTTTCTGCAACCCCATTCTATTGTGGATTATAAGGAGTGGACAACTCCCTCTTAATCCATGAATCTTTGCATAATTATTTGAATTCCTTTGATGTGAATTCTCAGCCATTATCTGATCGAAAGGTCTTGATCTTCTTTTTTGTGTGGTTCTTGATCAAGGCTTTGAATTCTTTGAATTTGCTGAAAATTTCATATTTGTTCTTCATGAAGTAAACCCATGTCTTCCTAGAAAATTCATCAATGAAAGAAACATAGTATACATACCCACTTAGTGAACTTGATGACATTGGTCCGCATACATCGGAGTGGATGATTTCCAAGATTCCTTTTGTCTTGCTCTCGCTACTTGGAAATGTCTTCTTTGTATTCTTTCCTTTTGCACATCCTTTGCAGACCCCTTCATGTTTTGCTTGGATTTCTTGAAGACCTTCAACAACTTTGATTGCAAGTGGTAGTGCTTTGTAATGCACATGTGCAAGCCTTCTGTGCCAAAGTTTATTTGGATCTACTGTGTCTTGGACCATAGCTTGTTCTAGATGGCCCTTTAGTTTGTATAAACCTCCTTCTTGTTCTCCAATCACTATTGCATCATCAATAGTCTTTCCTCTTGACCACATGAGAACTTGGCCATCTACAAATGCAACCCTCATGCCTTTTTCATCCAATGCTTATATGGATAGAAGATTCTTCTTCAGTCCTGGTACAAACAAGACATCCTTCATTTTCATAGACTTTCCGGAGTCTAGCTCGTAGGAGGATTCACCACTACCTTTCATGGGATATTGGTAGTCACCCATAAGCTTCACCTTATGGGGTGAATTATGTTCAGATAGCTTCTCAAAGGATTCCTTGAAACCTGTCATGTGCTTGGAAGCCCCACTGTCAATAATCCAATCTTTGCTTCCATGAGTGACAGTTCCCATGAGAGCGGAGATCAGAACATATTCATCTTCACTTGAAGAGTCTTCACTTTCTTGTTTTACTTTCTTCCTGGGAGTACCATCATCCTCAGTAGTGTGAGCATGATGTCTTCTTTTGGAGTTCTTCTTCTTCTTAGATCCATTCTTATTCATGGGACAATTTCTAGCAAAGTGTCCTATTTCATCGCATGTATAACATCTGAGTTTGGATGAATCCCTTCTTGCAATGTTATGTTTATGATGAGAATGCTTACCTTGGTGATGATGATTTTCCCTTCTTCCTTTCTTGGAGTGTACTGTGAGAGCTTGATATTCACTTCCCATATTTTCTTCTCGAGCTGCTATCCGAGCTTCTTCTTGAGAACATTCTTCCCACAGTCTACTGAACTTGACCAAGTTCTTTCGAGCACAGATTCCTTGGATGAAAGAATCCCATGACCTAGGGAGGCCATTCAATGTTGTCATCACAATTTCTGCATTCTCCACTTCGTCATCTACTGCTTCCAGTTGTTCTTTGATCTGGGAGACCCTTGTGAAGTATGACTGGATGGTCTCCTCATTCAGGATCTTTACATTCTTCAACTGGTTCCTTAGAGTCATCTTTCGATTGATGTTCTTCCCTTCAAACAATTTGGTTAGGGCATCAAACATGGCTTTAGGTGTCTTGAGGGAGGACACTTGTGGAATGAGGTGATCCTTTATAGAATATGCAATGATCCTCTTTTCCATAACCAACTTCTTCTTATGTAAGGCCTTGGCCTCATATCCCTTTGGAACTGGAACCTCCTCATGGATGTAGGAGTCCAACTCATTTTCTTCCAAGACCAGGGAGATCCTATACTTCAAGGCTCGGAAGTTATCATCCCCCTCAAAATTTTCATCAAGCTTGGTACGATGAGACATCTTAACTGAGAACCTCAAATGGAAATACAAAATATTTAGATCTTACCAGGTCAAGATGTCGGATCTGGATTTGAAGCTGAAATCCTGTAGTGCTGGTTCAAGAGCAGAATAAGGTTTTGTTTTTTCGGAGTTTTGTCCAACCAAATGCTTTGAATTTGATCCCTAGCTTTGATTTTGGGGAGGAGATCAATCTAGGACTGGGCTCATTGAAAAATTCTACTTCTGTGAAAAGCCCTAATTTTCAGCAGTAGTGTCGGGTCCAAAACTGAAAAAACTCAGAATTAGATTCTGCTTCGACAAAAAGATGCGCCCTAGGGAGGAGAGTTATTCCACCCTACTTTTGCTGAAGATATGTGGAGAGAGATCCACAAAATAGGAAGCCCTAGTTCTCGCAGCTGCATAGTGTCTTCTTCTCAGGTTAGCTCTGATACCATGTTAGATTTTAAACATTAAGCTAGCATATCATTAGTAGCTTTAACTGAGAGAACAACAAGCACAACAATCAAACACAAGAGACAATGAACACAATGTTTTTCCTCTGGGAAACCATAAATGGAGAAAACCCCACAACTTCCTCAGAGATTTCATCACCCTGCCGAGGATATGATTTTTGAGGGGCTTCTATATTGTAGCTAGGAGTTTGCTTGCATTCATACCCCATAGGTTAATGTGTCATTTTTGTTTCTAGGAAGTGTTTCTTGTTGGCTTTCTGGCCACTTTGTTGTAGACTCACCTTGTTGGAATCTGTTGTTCTAGTTCAGTTTTAGAGATTGTTGTTGGCCTATGATCCACCATTTGTACACTCTCCTTCTGCACACTCAGCTGTAGTTAGGTTTTTGAGCCTCCGGTTGATACTCTTGAGTTTCCATCCATTACACATCACTCCATCATGTCATTGTAGTTCCACCACATTACTTGCATAGAATTAGAGGGCACATCCCCCAGTTTGGTTCCTTGAACTATCATCGTCACATCCATATTTGACATCGCTCACCATCGTTGGAGCCACATACTGCCTCTAAGTCTGATTTAGATTCCTATTAATTTGAAACTACCTTGTTCATTTCCACATCTAGCCCCATGGATGGTGCACATTCTGATCCCTTTCAAGGAGGAATAGTTGGTAGTGGGCTTGTGTCAGTTCCACCCATCATTATGGGTATCCCTTCCACTAGACGACTGGTCCTGGTCCTAGTGGGCCGTTTTCCACCACACACACTGCTATTGGTTCTCTACCCACTAGTGGCGGCCCCACTCCAGCCACCGTGGTTCCTACCATACCACCATTTATACATGGGGGCAGTGGCCCTTCCACGTCTCTTCTAATTATTCCTACCACACCAGTGACTATTCCTACTGTCAGAATTCAACCTTACCCACCCCTAGTCAACCATGGGAACTACATTCCTACTGGTGCCAGCAACATTGCTGGCCCTTCTCAATCCACTTTTGGTTCTAGTCTACCTTTTATGGATAGTCTCAACCTACCTGACTTGGCACGGTTGACCAATGAACCCATTCTTCATAACCCACTATGGCCTCCTATGCCTACCAAAATCCCCTCAGACATCCCTAAGTTCAAGGGAAATGCAAGAGAAGACCCCAAAACCATATTATGTCATTCCATTTATGGTATCCATCTAACAACATAGTGGATGATTCTGTCCGATTGTGGTCATTCCAGTGCACACTCACACGTGTTGCAGCCAAATGGTACATCGAATTGCCTCATGCCACCTACCTGGAATTTTCCTCTTTAGCCTCGATGTTTCTACAATATTTTTAGTTACCTGTTCGATATGATGAGGGTGTGACAATACTATTATCATGTAGACAGAACATAGCTACCCATATCATGGATCATATCCATGAATGGAGACGTCACCATAATTTGTGTAAGATCCAGTTAGATGATAGAATTTTCCTATATTGGTTTCTCAAAACCTTACTCCCTCCATCACTAAGGACATTGCATCTAAGTGCCCAAAAATGGAGGAGGAAGCCATCTTGAAGGCACAACAGTTCGATCTCATCTATGCCCAATCGGGCTACCTCTATACCATTATACCTGATGCTCTCCATGCTGGCTGTTGATGTTGAGATACACTGGGGGAATCCCATGCTGTTGATGGAGTCATAGGATCTATTACCCAACATCCTCACTTTTACCTGGACTCTCCTTCAATTCCACCCCATTCCGGTAACACCCTAAGTGTTTCCCAACGAAGTTACACCCCTGATGTTTCACACATAACAGCTCAGTCCAAAACCACACCTTCCTATGCATCTCCCACACAAGCCCCTCACATTCACTGACCAAATTGTTCGGCACACTCGTGTAATGGCCAGACTGCTAACTTTACAGCACCACTAGCTGCTCCTTCCTATTACCCACCACCTATGCAACCCACTCCTACTACGGCCCAACTCCTCCTACTCCTCCCAGATAGGTCTACACACAACATAACCTCCCTAACCAACCCGCCCCTAATAACCAACAAGGCCAGGGAAGGAATAAGAGAGGTAGGAATCAGGATAACAACCAACCTCAAGGAGGTGGCCAACAACCTAACCCTCCGAACAATAATAGAGCCAACCCCCTTGCACAAGATCCCCATCGTCCCCCTCATTCTGGGAAAACCCACAATTGCAGACTAACCATCCGTGCACTATCTCTTACACTTACGACCATTATACCCATTGGTGTCCTCACTTGAATTGTGTCCACCATTTACTCCAAAATGATAGTCAACGTCACCCCAACATAGTTGCTCTGGCTCAGCCAAACCCAACACCACCAGGTCCTCCACCTTTGGTGCTCCAAAAACCCCCTACCAAATCAAGGGATGGTTGTAACCTAACCCTTGGTACCACAAACTCCCACAACCACTTCTGTGGCTCAACCCATTGATCTTGGTGTCCATCACCTCATGACATTATTGTCAGATGTCAACCTCTAGACTCGACGAAACCAGTATGTTTCCACCATGGAAAGTGTTGACCCATCTGTGACATCTACCTCCACCATTCTTGACATGTCTTTCCATTTTTTGAGACCCCCTATAGACAGGACTGCCAAAGTCCCATGGTTCCCTTTGCATTGCGTCATGAATAACGTCACTACTAAAGCCACAGTCAACTACAACATTGTTGACAACTTACCGCAATCTACCATGGCCATGTCCACTCTAGAAGTTCTCAAAACTTGTCCTTTGCAACGTAAAGTGTTATTATTCATGTTAGGTGTCATCGATCCCTTTGATTCTAGGTTTATCACCTTCAACTTGGTGAAGGAGAGCCCCAGATGCCATCATCCATCGCCTTCCAATTTCTAGTCATGATTCAGAATTTGGTCATTCATTGATGCATAATTGATGAGGGGGCATCTACCCGTGTCATGTCGGCATTTGTTTGGCAGAAAATTGGTTCTCCAACCCTTCAACCTTCTTCCACCTCTCTTAATTCTTATGATGGCCTTGTTTCTCAACCCTAGGGCATCCTCATGAATGTCCCTATTGAGTTATTCGTGAAAACAATGTTTATTGACATTGAGGTTGTCAATGCCCAACTCAATTACAACCTCCTCCAGGGACGTAGTTATATGTATGCAATGAGAGTCGTTGCCTCTATCGTCTTTCAACTCTTGATGTCCCCCCATGATGGGAAGATCACGAGCATCAACCAATTGACATACTATGATCCAAAGGGGCCATCCACACTAGAATACGTCCTTCCTACCATTGACACTACCATCGTCAGCGTGTCTATACCATCCTTGTCTTCCATTGGCCCGAGATTTTTTGCCAACAGTCCTATGACGGATTTGTGGCTGATTCCGACCCCATGTGTTATCTCTTGAGTCGTCGCCTCATCCAAGGTTGCACTAGAAAGTGGATTGTCATTCTCCAAGAATACAATATGGAATTCTCCAGACAAAAAGCACCAAAGTTTTGGCATTAGCTTCCTTAGTGAAAGACCTCCCTTCGTCGTCTACCTAACCACTTATCACAATTAATCTTCCTAATGAATATTTATTTGTCATCTCTACGGAATACCCATGGTATGGGGGAATCCTCCTGTACCTATGTCCACCAAAATTCAGTATCCATTTAGGCTATTGCCTCACCAATGATGAAGCTGAACAAGTCACGAATGACTATCATAGTGGATCCTGTGGTGGCCACCTCTCCGGTTTGGCCACCACCCAAAATATCCTACACGTTGGTTATTTCTAGCCCACCATCTTTGTTGATTGCATCCATGCAGTTAAACACTTCCACAATCGCCAACTCTTTGCTCCAAAAGCAAGGACACCTCCCACGCCACTACATCCCGTCGTCACAGTGAGTCGCTTCTGCAAATGGGTGATTGAATTTATGACCTGTAACCCTCCTTCGATCGATGGCCATAGATACATCATTATGGTTGTCAATTACTTCACCAAGTGGGTCGAAGCCATGCCTACGTTAAATTGTAAGGCTGGCATTGTGACATGTTTCATTTTTAACCATGTTATCACACGTTTAAGTGTCCCACAACAGTTAGTCTCAGACCACAGTTCTCACTTTGAGGACGCTATTTGGACAGAGCTCTCAGCTATGTCGAAGTTTGAATACCAGTATTCCTCCTCTTATTAGCCTTAGGGGAACGACCAAGTTGAGGCTATCAACAAGATCCTAAAAACTGTGCTCCAATGGATGGTAGACAAACACATGTCCAATTGGAACCTCTTGCTCTTTTCCACTCTCGAGGCCTACCAGACATCGGCTAAAACTGCCACTGGTTTTACCCCATTTCATTTAGCCCATGGTGTGGAATCGGTTCCTCCCATTGCATTCCAGATTCCGTCGCTCTGCCTTGTAGTTGAACTTCTACCTGACACTTCACCATTATAACAACACCTAATTATGCTTGAACAAACCAATGAGGACCGTCGTGCTTCTCTCCAAATGATCGAAGCAGCTAAGACTTAGTCGAAGTCCCATTATGACTCCCACATCCACCCTTGCACCTTTAGCGAGGGGGATCTAGTCCTTGTTTATGAACAAGCCAATGATAATATAGGGAAAGAGAAGTTTGATTCCATTTTATATGTCCCATATGTCATCCATAAAAGCCTAAAAAAGGGAGCATACCTCATAGTTGTCTTTGATGGTCACCTCTTGAATAATTCTCGCAATGGGCTCTACCTAAAGAGGTTCTATGCCTGAAGTCGCTAACCATGAGTCCCCTTGTGTCATATTTCTTCTTTTTTGTTTTACATTGTTTTTGGCCACAAGTCTCACAATGTGTTTCCTTGGTTTTTGTAGATGGATCCTACCTTGCCATGCTACATTGGTTTCACTAAAGGAGCAATTAGATGGTTTCCTAATATTGCCTCAACTGCGTGGGTCATTTATTTCCTGTGACATGAGTTTATCCATATCAACGAAATGTGTTTTTTTCGTTTCTACCAACAACTGGGATGAGTACGATGGTGTCGCTGGTCTCCTTATCGCTGCCCTCGACTTGGGTATTCGTTGCCTTGATTCCTTGTTAGACTCCCAACTGCTTGTCTCCCAATTGAATAGTTGTTATCGGGTACGTGATCCTTGGTTCCAAGCAGGTTTTTTGCAGATATTCTTGTGTTATTTACTTTACAGTCTTTACTTTCTCTTCTCTATGTGAATGTGTTTCATCTTTACCTTTCCATTATGTCATCTTTTTCATGCTTGAATGAGTCTATATTGGTTTAGAATTCATAATGATATGCTCTGATACTTTGCTTTCAATAATTCACAAACATTTTATGCTAAAGTTAATATTGGATTCATCCTTGTTAGATGACCATGTTAATGGACTATTTCTAACTCCTCTTTATCACAAGATAATCAACCTTTTGACTGTAAGAAGTAGATACCCTTCCTCTGTTTAAAATTCCATTGGAAAAGCACTATCATTATTTGTTATCATATGTGACTCCATGCCTAATGAGCACTAGTTTCAACCGCAATTACTAATAAATTTTATTTCTTTTCAAACATTTTTGGCCGTTAGTTTATTATTTAAGAGATCCCTCTCTAGAAGGAAAGAAGCCAACTTTCCTCCTAAAGCTTGGTTTTTTGGTTACCTTGGGATTATCCTTTCACAACCGGGGTGAATTATGAGTGCTAACACCTACCATAATTTTTGCATTATAAGAGCAAGACTCCATCCCACAAATTCACCAAAATTATAGTCTTGATGTGCAATCAACATCATTTTTGTGAATCACACANCCCCCCCCCCAATGAAATGACTCACTTGAAGATTATCATTTCATAGTTGCGCATTTTGTCCCCCACCTTTAGCAGTTCATGCCACCAAATTCCTTAGCACAAGTTACAAGAAAGATCTATCACAACCTTTTCATACCTCCATAAGCATTCACCCCTGTAGAAATATTCTTTGTATCACCACCCCTACAAAGACACTAATGGGTCCCCTTCCCTCCGAAGAAACACATTCTATTCAATTATTCTTGCAGGAACAATCTGCATGGCATTGATCCATAGTGAACCCATCTTTGCATTTGCAAAACAACCCTCACTTCATGTTGGAAAAGGTTCCCCAACTCACTAAAAACTGTGGGAACCTCACCCACCATCAAAATCGACTCCTTGATTCACCAACAATTGCAGGAGTCCTACCCATAATAAAATTTGTCCCACGACATGCCCAAAACCATGGGGACCCCAACACTTATTCTTTATGTACAAGTGGTTCCCCAATACACTCAAAACTGCAGGAACTCCTTAATTATTTTGGCAACAACCCCCTTGTTTCCTTTAATCAATGTAGTTGAGTCCCCATACCCCCAACATTGTCAGTTTTGTTAGTCAACATGCCCTTTGTAGTGTGTGTCTCCAACAAATCTCTTCATCTACAATTTGTGTCCCTCCATTAGAATCTATCCCTACATTGTTAAGAATTTTGTTATTAGTTACTCCCTACATTTGCATTGATCAAAGGATGTCATGAACCCCAAACTTATTAGGAAGTCTTGTGTCAGGTCAGTCAATCTCACAATTGGTTACAACATGATCTTGGTTCGTAGAATTAGACCTTCATCTTATAAAACACTTCAACTCTCATCGACCTCAACACCTCATACTCTGAGAGTTGCAATGGTTACAATGGTACCTTCGGATCCTTGTTAATCCATAAAATGGATCGCATTGACCTAGATAAGGAGATTCCTTAGTGCTCCCTAATGTAGTGGTCTCCCCTATGATCGACATCAACAGATTTATTGCATAATGAGGATTCATACATTTTGAAGGTAGCAGTGTCCACGTTTTAAAATCATGGTAGTAGCATATATGGTACAATGGAGTCCCCACACAAATACTTCACTAGTATTCCGAACACACACCCACGTCGACTTCTTCAGATTCTCGGTAATTTCGCTTTTTTGGCACCAACGACATCCATTCTAGGTTAGGGTACTCTCACATGGTTTGAATCCACCTTTATCCATGTCTCAGTAGTTCATTATAGACGCTTGAGTCTCTTCATTTTGTATCCCTTTTGGAATCTTCATGAGTATGGAAATTCCTACCTTGTTTGTATAAAAATAATACTTTCATCTACCACTCCACTAACATCCTTCCCCCTTAGTAAGGGTCTATACATCCACTTATGTTTCCAAAAATTTCAAGAGAAATAGAGAGAACATAAAATAAACAATGATGCACTATCAACTCTACATTACCCCCCAAACCTCACACACCAGGGGGGGATGTGTTATCGGGGAGATATCGCACACATGTGACATTTATGCAATTTTCATGGTAAATCATCATCAACATACAACATGCATCCTACTAAAGAGAACTTCACAAGACCCAAGAAGCAACATAAGTCCAAAAAATCCCAAAATAAGACAAAATGCAATAATGCATAGCTGAAGGTCTGTTTATATGCGCTACAACGCATATTATTAGTTCAATGCTTGTGCGTCTAGTGTGGATTTTCCTTCGAGATTAATGCAACTAACAAAAACGGTGGGATCTCACCCACTAGTGACACATTAAAGGCTCATTAAATCTCCATTACCTCCAATAATTCAAATTTTGGCTCTTCACACACTCGGTTTATTTAAATGACCTCTTTTGTGTACCTTAGAACTAGATCATGGATCATTGGGTTCACACTGAGAACTTATTATTTCTTGGCCACCTCTTGGCATATAAAAAAATTCCATGGGCATAATTATTGTAAGGAAGAAATTATATAAATGTTATGTTGTTGGAATTGTGCTTGAGCTCCCTTATAGCTCAACTTTTCCCTTTTGTTTAGCATTCAACAAGCTCCCTTTCTACCTTCCTCCAGGGGGCAAGTGTTCTTCTCATTTGTTCTTCAAGCCACTTGAAATCTAGTGTGGACTAAATAGACCTCCCTTAGAGAGATTGTTTTCTTCCATTTGGAGTACACATCTCCAATGTGTTGTGCATGCTTGACCATTGGGAAATATAAGAAGTGGTTTGGAATATATTGGTTTTTGGAGTATGCATTCCTACTCCCTTGCAATTTGTTTAATTTTAATTTTATTTTCTTTGTTTTGTTTCATTTCACTAACAACCACTTGCATAATCACTTTGAGAAGTCACCCACCAACAAGGGGCAACTAATACTGAGGCCTTGTTGCAGCCTACAAGGATTTTACCCTAACCAAGTGCGAAGGAGTCACCATTGTGCAATTTTTTTCACAACAATCTACTAGAATGGGTCTCCTCCTGAACTAATAAGATATTGTCTATTATTTTTCACTGTTGGAAAAACCCACCTTGGCTCTCTAATATTATCTTGGAGAGTATGTTTTTCATTATTTTCTATTATCTTTGCTAAGATTTTATAGGTAGGAATGCATAAGGATATCGACTAAATATAGAAAAGGAAGTGGGGTTTATTTCTTTCAAGATTAAAGTAAGGAAGGGCGCATTTGTACTACTCCCTATACTTGGATTATACCCAATTTTCGTCATTTTTTGGAAAAAGTTGAACTTGATTACCCCCCAATGGGCTCTAAAGAGGTGGATAGAGAATCCATCTATCCCTAGCACCTTGTCTAGGTCAAATATATATATGGATTCTATCACTTCTTCCTCCTTAATCTATTTATTCATTTATGAGTTCTCTTCTTAGGCTATCAATCTAGGGATATCTTGTAGCATTTATTGAATTTTGGTTTGATCAACCTTCTCCTTATAATTTAGCATATCCTGAAAGTTCTCATAGGAGGACAGCTTAATCTTTCCAAAGTCCATAAATTCCCCCCTTCTGTATTTATTATCTCTTTTACATTATTCCTCAATTTCCTAGATTCAACTTGTTTATGTAAGAAAGAAGTGTTAAAATCCCCTTATTTTAGTTATTCGTTGAAAACTTGGGCCTCCATTACTCTTCTTCATTCCTATATGTTGAGTGAAGATTCCCTTGAAGCATTTTTTCTTCCATTAGATGCCGAGATGTTATTTCTTGTTCCTCCATCCTTTGTTGCAGGTCAATTAGTGATTGAAGCACTAGTACAAAATGAGAGATAAGTGACCATGCGACCAAAAAGATTGGTCACCACATTTTTTTCAAGGGATAAATGACTAAACTTGAGAAATTTTAAGTGAGCCAGCTGAAAATGACCAATTTGGTCATGGGATAAAATATACAACTAGATAACAAGCAACTAAACTAAAAATGACCACATAACAATAACATTAAAAATATGATTTGGTAGTTTATTTAGTCATTTTTAGTTGTGTCACTCTGACAATGTAAAATTACAATTTTGACAACGAATTTGTATGGGGTCTCTGAATCCATCTGCAGTGTTAAAATTTAGTAAATTGTAACATTGTAGATGGATTTAGAGACATGAGTGATAATGTAAATTGTGCCACTCAATGGAAATGGTAAAAAAATATAATTTTGACAATGAATTACAATTTTTTATCACGTCGTCGAGTGACACAATTTACGTGAATATCACTCATGCCTATGAATCCATCTACAATGTTCAAATTTACTAAATTTTAACACTGCAGATGGATACAGAGACACCCTAGAAAGGAGTCTTTAAATCCATCTGCAATATTTATATGAGTTTAGAGACCTCTTTCTAGGAGATCTCTAAATCCATCTACAGTTTTAAAAAGTTTATATAACAATACAAAATAAATTTTATAAAATTGATAATATATGACAATGTTATATACAACAAAAACCAACACAATATGTAATAATAATTAAAAACATTAAAAAAACATAACATATTGGTTTGGTCACTAACCTAAAACCCAAATCCCACGATGATATGGTGTTGTCTCCTCGTGGGTATTCCATAGTTATGTGAGACAGACGCCATTCATGCCTTTATCTCATTCACATTAAGCCATAATCCTGCTATACAAGTTAAATTTCCCTATAAAACTAAGGTGGCATAGATCATAGGCCAAAGGCAAGGGGTTTGGTACATAAAAATGTAACACCCCGGTTTTGACCCTGTTGCATTAATGTATATGATGTAAATATTATATCGAATCATGACAAGGAGCTCAAGGCCAAGGCCCTGTCATTGATTAATGTTGGTATATAGGCGATCATGGTTGATGCCTATGGTTTCTGTGTTGAGTCAAGCACATTTATAAACATCATGTAAATATGCAAATTAATGAAAACCCACATCCAACTATGTCAATGCAACGAATAATGAGATGGGGGCATGATTTTCCTAAGGATAAGGGGGTGGGAATGTTAACCTTCAACCAGTTATGGGGAAATCCATGTGTCATGTGGAGAACCCATAAGAACTATCAACTACCCTGTTTCTTGTCTTCTCTTCCCAACCATTTACTCTACCAGAAGGTGGTTGAGGTAGTTATTGCTGGAAGGGGAAGAGTATGGGCAATTTCGAAATGGGTAGAGCACCCAGTTTTGGGATGTTGTGTTTTGCTTGCATGGACAAGAAAACACCAGAACTGTATGCCAGTCTTAACCCATGCGTTCATGTTTTGGATTTAATCTCACCTTTGAGAGCTACAAGACGTGCTAGTTCAAGGGGATTCATTCATTCGATTAGTTTTTCATTCATCACCATCTTCGTTTTCTGGAAGAGTGACATTGTGGTAGAAGCGAAGCTCTTCTTATGTGTATCCTTTACGTTCTGTGAGTGTTTTGTGACACTGTGACAGCAGCAAAGTACTACCTGTGTATCCTTCATGTTCTGTGAGTGTCTTTCCCTTTGAAAGAGTGTGATTTCTATGTTGCAGCGTTGTCCTAAACTACAGAGTGTATGAGACCCTGTTACTCATGTTCCAGAGTAAGCCTGTGTTGTGGATTCTCCCTGTGGTTGTTGTGTTGTGCACCCTGGTTTGGGTCTGAGCTATGTACAAGACTTAGGAATGGGAGAGACATAGAATGGGCTTGATAAACCTAGTGTGGAACCTCACGATAAGATAAGAGTGGCGGGTAAACATACTATGCACATCCTGAAGAGCATTGGAAGGGAAGGTGTAGCCCAAGGGACTGTGGAGCAGAGAAGGGGACACTTCCTTGTGTTGGATGTGTAGGCAGTAGGGAAGCCAGGCTAGATAGGTCTTGTGAAGGTGTTCTTAGCTTTGTAGGTGAGCTCACTAGCTTAACAGTTCTTCCTGCCCATTTCCTTAGAATCTTGACAAACCCAACTGGAAAGATGGCTTGGCTGGTAGCTTGATAAACCCATATGTTGGCTTGGATGTGTCTTGTTGCACTTGACTTGGTGAGTAACCTTTGGTTGGACAGTCTGATAAACCCAACTACGAATGCTAGCTTGGCTAGTTAGCCTGATAAACCCAACAGTAAGACAGCTTGACTGTGAACAGTCTTATAAACCCATATGTTGGCTTGATTGGTCCTTAAGGTGAAGGTTGGCTTGACTGTGAAAAATCTGTGAAACCCAACTGTGAGATGGCTTGGCAGAGTGGCCTGTGAAACCCATATGTTGGGATGTTTTCCCTTACAGCCTAATAAACCCAATGGTGTTGTATTGGCTGAGTGTTATTGCACCTTTGCTATGTATGAGTCTACTAGTGTTCCCTTATTCCTTGAGTAAATCATGCCCAACTAGGGGGTGGTAGTGTTGCTGAGAGACTAAGGAGCACACTGGCCTATGGTTGGGAGGAACATTGCAGCGACATAGCTGGTTGTGGGACAAGTTCTGTTCAAGATAAGTGTTCTTGTCTATGTTATTATCTGCAATTGTATTTCTTGTTTTGCAAATTGATTGATGGAATGTGATGAACATGTTGTTATGTTGAATTGATGCATTGCTCCTTTGAATAACTGAAATTATAGGCATCTATGTATGTTTTCCCATCAATGCATTTCAAATTAAGTTGCAGGGTAGATTGGCTAGATCAGTAATGGCTTGAATGATCAGATCGATCCAAGAATTCAGTGGAAAAGCTGAGTTTCCTGCTAGAAATTCTTCCTTGCGCAAAATTGCAAGTGTGTGGGATGCGGGATGCGGAATTCCGTTTCACAGATTTTGGTTTCCACAAATTTCCCTTCCGCAACTTCCTCTCTGCAACTTGTGGGATGCGGGATGCGGAATCACGATGTTGTGATTTCCACATTCCCAATCCCACAAGTCAAAGTTTCTGCACCGTCGGTCTTCGCGGGATGGTTATCTGCAGTCGATCTATTTTCGATGTGGGATGCGGGATGCGGGTTGAGGGAAGTGAGATCGCAAGTTTTAAAATTTTTGACCCCGCAACTCGAGATTGCCGCACCGTTGATCTTTGAGGGTGGATTCTGAACCGTTGATTTGGTTCTAGTCCATGGGATCGTTTTTTATCGTTGATTTGCATCGCGTTTTCTCTTCGCCGTCCGATCTCCTTTGAAATATTTCCTTGCAGATTGTCGAACTGATCTATGGAAGACGGGAGGGGCATGATAGCGTTGGAAATGTTGAGATGGGGTTCATGACCATGCCCTGTGTTTCAATGAACAGTGAAGGTTCTCGATGAAATTTTAATTCCGCATGATATTGGGGTATGGGTATGTGACAATGTGGTATCAGAGATGTTGGTTGCAGCATTGGGCTTGGATGGGCCAAAAAGCAGTCAAGAATACCCTCTAATACCAACTTGTAGTACACTACAGTGTGGTATCTGAGCCGCGGGTTGCAGCATTGGGCCTAGATAGGCCAGGTGACAGTAAGTAAATGGTTTTGATTTTGAATTACTGTGTGTCTAACATATGGTGTTTATAACACATTTTGCAGAGTCATAGTATATTTTGGAAAGGTAAGTTGTGGTGCAGCCATGAGAACCCACGATAGATATGATGCTCGGGACTCCTACAAGCATGTGTGAGATGCCATGGAGGAAAATGTCCGAGTTGGAAATGATGACATTGAGTCTAATGGAAGGAGATTCCAAGAGATGCCGCCAGACATTGCAACCACCATGAGAAGCCTGATTAAAGCTCAGGAAGAGCAACATCAGTTGAATGCTGCTATGTTGCAAAGTTTAACATACTTGCACAGAAAGATAGACTCTGGACAGGGTACGGTAAAACCCGAAGGCAGTAAGAACAATACTAGAATAAGAATAAGGATTGCTAGTAGATCATTTGACTCAAAAGAAGCCAATGGGGATTCAAGGTCTTTTTCTTGAAAGGGAAAGAGAAAGAGGCACCATATATATCGCTCTCGGGATGAATTTAAGAAGGATAAACCTCCTACGTTTGATGGCGAGGTAAAGACTGGACAAGAAGATGAAGCTTGGCTTCTTGGGATAAAGAAGTACTTCCAAGTTCAGGATTATTCAGGGAACATGAAGGCAAGGGTTGCCATATTCAGTTTAAATGGTAGGGCATCCATTTGGTGGGAGCACTTCAAGCAAGTAAGGAGGATCAGTGAAAGAAGACTTAAGTGGAAATGGTTCCAGAAGTATTTCAAGCAGAAATACCTCTCTGACCGATACTATGGTGACAAGATCAAAGAATTCCATGAGCTAAGATTGGTACAAAAGACCATGGAAGAGTATGCGAATAGGTTCCTAGAATTGTTGAGATATGTCAAGTACATCAAAGATGAAAAGATGAAAATCCAACGTTTTATGAGTGGATTGCCTCAGTCTTACAAAGACAGAATCGAGTTTTATGAACCTAGAACTCTTGAAGAATCAATTAGGAAGGCTAAGTATTGCTATGAGCAAAGCATAGGCAAACCTGAATATCAGAAGACTTGGAAGGACACGAGGAATGAGAATACTAACCAAAGGAAGAAAGGGTTCAAACCTTCTAGCTTCAGGAATCAGCAGAGGAAGCCATCACAAGCGGAAAAGCATCCAGCTAGAGTGGTGGGAGAAAATCCAAGAGACCCACAGCAGATCAAAGAACCAATCTAATGTTGGAGTGTGGAGGACCCCACATGCGCAGGAATTGCCCACTCGAGAATGAGAGTGCAAGGCCAACTTACAATGTTCAAGAGGCTGAAACAGTGGGTCAATTAGCAAGGGCCGTCCCTAGAATTTATGCAGCACTACAGGACCACTAGGCAGATCACCAGTCAACTGTGGTTGAAGTTGCACGTAAGATTGTTGAGCAATTTGTTTCTATATTGATTGACCCTAGTTCTACTCACAGTTATGTTACTCCTAGAGTAGTGGAGATTTGTGCCTTTAAGAAATTAAAGCATAGAAAATCTTGGTTAGTTTAGCTAGCCACTGGAACTAAGAGAAAGGTTAGCGAAGTGGTGGAGAAATGTCCATTGGTTATGAATGGATTGACTACTTGTGTAGATCTGAATGTTATACCCCTTGGTTCCTATGATGTTCTCATTGGAATGGATTGGTTAGAAGCTCACAAGGTAAAGCTGGATTGTTATAATAAGGCTTTTGAGTGCTTGGATGAAGAAGGCAACTCAAGGATTGTGAAAGCCATTCTAAAGGTGATTTCTGTTAGGCAAGTTTTAGCAATGCAGTTGAAGAAGTTCTGTAGGAAAGGTTGCCATTTATATGCAACTCATATTTTGGAGGCACTAGAGAATGAAACTCCTAGGTTGGAGGACTTTCATGTGTTGCAACAATTCAAGGATGTGTTTCCTGATGAGATTCCAGGGCTTCCTCCAAAGAGAGACATTGATTTCACCATTGAACTTGTGCCAGGAGCAGCACCAGTGTCTAAGACACCCTACAAAATGAGTACACCAAAAATGCTAGAGCTGAAGATGCAACTGCAAGAGTTGTTGGAAAAGAAGTATATCAGACCTAGCGTGTCTCCCTAGGGAGCACCAGTTCTGTTTGTAAAGAAGAAAGATGGTACACCTAGATTGTGTATTGATTACAGACAATTGAACAAAGTCACAGTAAAGAACAAGTATCCTTTTCCTAGGATTGATGACCTCTTTGATCAAATGAGAGGAGAAAAGGTATTTTCCAAGATTGACTTGAGGTTGGGTTACCATTAGGTGAGGATCAAGGATGAAGACATTCATAACAAGGTATGGACATTATGAGTTTGTAGTGGTACCATTTGGTCTCACAAATGCACCAGCTACATTTATGTGCCTTTTTGAATAGTGTCTTCAGCAGGTATTTGGAAAAGTTTGTTCTTGTTTTCCTTGATGAAATTCTTGTTTATTCTAAGAATGAGGAAGAACATGAAGAGCATTTGATAGTCTCTAGTGGGGTCTCTTTTTCGTTGATAGTCTCCTATGCCCGAGAAAGATTAAAAGTGTACATAGGAGAGCTCGCCCATCCTTTGGGGGACAGGAGAATTCTTTACCATTGGTAGTCCAATGAGGTTGGACAAGGTTAAACCTGTACTAACTGGATGGTCATTCATATACTTTTATGAGCATGAATGAAACCAAGTTTACTCAGCTATCTTTTCTTGATGAGAAGGCTGTAAAAGAGCTTAACGACAACTCATGGTGAGATTTTTCGTAAAGTTTGGCCCCTCTGCCCGAGAAAACATAATAGGATGCAGAGGGGAACGGTCTTGGCTTGAATGTGCCAAGGTGGTCCTTTTCAGATGATAGTCTACATAGTCCACAAAAGGAGATAAATGCGACGATGTAGATGCCCTTTCTTATACTTTAACAAAAGAGAAAGGAAGTAGCTATGCTTGACAATCTTTTCATTCTTTTAGGAGTCAGAAAAGAGCTTAACGAAAACTCTGGTATGGTCAACTGATCGAGGGGGCACTGTTGGTGCCCCCATGTCGGGACAATGGACAGTGGTCCAAAGGTATTCCGTGCAGTATGGATGGAGCAGGTGGCTCTTGAACATACCAATACATGCATGGGATAGATCACAATAGATGCACAAAAACCGAGGTGGCTCTTAGACAGAGGTCATGAGAGTCTTGTGTGAGTTGTGGTGGATGAAATGGACTACATATGATGTGAAATCAAGTTCCGAGGCAGTTATATGCCAAATGCATGCAAAGCAAATGATCCTACCTCCAGGTGGTGGTCCTGGGACCCGCGTAGGGTGCGATGGATGGATTGGATAGTTATATGCTGAAATAATAAAATGATGGGCCTTCCAAGAAGATGGTCTGGAGTCCCGCATGAGTTGCGGTAGGTAGGTGTGATGTAAGTATAGCTCCAGAGACACTTATATCACACCGTGGTTCATAAACCGAGGTGCTCTTTAGAAGTGGCCCCAAGAATTACTTATTAAACATGAGACGATGGTCTCATTAGGAGATAGAGGATGGAATTGTGAGCCCGGAGGTGTGAGGGGTGTCTCAAACAGACTTCGAGTGAATCTAACTAGTAGCTAATGGTACTACCCCTAATGGGGTCTCTAATTTGTGGTAAAAATGTTGCAAAACAAAAAAGGAAAAAATACGCTATAAGAGACTCATAGTGGTTATATTAGGCATAGACTCTCTTAAGGTGGAGCCCATTGCGCGACTTCTTCAAGAGTCGACCATCTGAGTTAGTAAAGAGGTATGCCCCCTTGCTGAGACGAAGGCCATTGGCAAGGCGGGGGNTTAAGGTGGAGCCCATTGCGCGACTTCTTCAAGAGTCGACCATCTGAGTTAGTAAAGAGGTATGCCCCCTTGCTGAGACGAAGGCCATTGGCAAGGCGGGGTGACAGAATATGGTATTTTATGGGAAGAACTGATTCCACACTATGGTTTAAAGGGAATGGGGTAAAACCAGAGGCAGTCTTACAGATCTCTTCGTCATCGCGTAAGTGGTGGCGGGGTAGATCAAGTGGATATTCCATGGCCAATGAGACGGAAGGGCGACTGGTTCTAGCGATCATGTAAATGGTATTGGTTGTGGTTTTGGTGGCCTTGCCCCCAGTCTTTGTTCGAGGAAGAGGGGTAGGCTTCGAGACGGGAGGAGTCTTTGATGGACCCGAAGGTAGGTGCAACATCATCTCAATTGGCTGGACAAGAGTCAACACATCTTGGGACCTCAGAGGTAGTGTAGGTGGTTCAAGGTACCACACAGGAACTCCCAGTGTGAAATCTTGTAAATTGCGGGTTTCCAAGACAGACATACTCATGACCCCAGATGGTAGGAAAAGGAAAAGGAAAAGGAAAAGGAAAAGGATCATGTTGATTGGAATGAATCCTAATGTTTCCCTGGTAACTGAGGTTGAGGTTGCAACTGAGATTGCGGCTGTGGTTGGGGTTGTGGTTGCGGATGGAGCTGCGACTGTGGATGGAACTATGACTACGGATGGTGGTATGACTGTGGTTGGTGCTGCAGCTGCGGATGGTGTTGCGGCTGTGCATACTACTGCAGCTGTGAATGATGTTGCGGCCGCAGATGTTGTTGTGACTGCTCTTGGGACTACGACTGCGGTTGATGCTTAGGTGCAGCAGTGCTAGATGAGAGCATGCACAAATCCACAATCTCATTTGGTGTCGGTGGTGGGGACACTAAGGGGAAGGAAGCAGTCATGGTGGTATCGGCAAACAACCCAGGGCCCACATTCAATAATGGGGAGGCGGGTATGTTGCCGACCATGGTGTTGGTTGCAGGGATAACATTGGCGGGTGCGATTAGCCCTTATAGATTGATGGTATTGATCATAGGGACAACATTGGCTGGTGTAGTTAGCCCTTGTGAATCATGATAAGTTAGTTGGTCAACCGTCATGATTTTCCCTTCGTGAGGGAACATCATGAGACAGAAAACAGTTGATGCTATGGGTCTAATGGTGTACATATAACTTCTCATGAGGAGAAGGTTATAGTCCAACTGAGCATTGACAACCTCTATGTCAATCAATACTATTTTCCTGACTAATGTGATGGGGACATGTGGAATAATACCTTGGGATTTAGTGGGGTGGCCATCATAAGTGCGCAGAGTAGTAGCAGATGGTTGCAGAATTGGGGATCCAAGCTTCTGCTAGACTAAGGTTGACATAACACACTTGCATGCCCCCTCGTCCATGATACACTGGTGCACAACCAAATTCCAAATGGATATTGAGATTTGGAAGGCAATGGTTGATGGAATCCGCGGTTCTTCGTTCTTCGTGTCGAATGTGATCAACTTGGAGTTAGAGGGGTCTACAGCACCAAGGGTGGCTAGTAATTCTTTCCACTGTGTTGGGAAATTTTTAAGTACCTCAAGAGTGGACATAGCCGTAGGTGTTTGGGCCAAGTCATCCAGGATGTTGTAGCTTACAGCAACTCTACTTGTGACGTTGTTGGAAACCCGCCGTATGGGGGGGTGTGGGGGAAAAGGGGGTAAATGAAGAGGTGTATTGGTTTTTTTGGACATGGATGCCACTAATGGGTCATCGGGTTTGGTGTTAGTTCCGTACTAATTTTGTCTGGTCTGTAAATTGACCTTTTTGGTTATCAAGGCTAACAGGTGGTGAACACCTGTTTCTGCTATTGGAGGTGCCCTCGGGGCAATGGGATTGGGCTGGGGATTAGGTACAGTTGCTACAAGTCCTTGGACTGGTAATGGGTTTTGGAGCACCATGGGTGGAGGTCCTGGTGGTGTCAGGTTGGGTTGATCTGGGGCTGTCGTATTAGCAGCATGTTGAACTTCGTTGTGAATGACCTACTTAGTGCGACCCATGAAGGGGCACTCGTGTGTATAGTGCCCATAGACCTCGCATAGTTTGCACGGTTGATTCGTGCATAATAGAGTGTTGCATCTAGGTTGGTTTGGTTGCTGGGGGTTTTGAGTTGGCCATTTCGCCCTGATGTTGTTGGGAGGATTTGTTTGTTGACTGCCTCCTTGCGGTTGGTTGCTGCCTTGATTCCTTGCTCGACTATTTCTGGCTTGCCCTTGTTGGTTATTAGGGGCTGGTTGGGTGGGATGATTTTGTTGTGCAAACACTTGTCCCAAAGGATCAGGCGGAGCTGGGGTGGGGGTTTGGGTGGCTTGCACGGGTGGTGCATAGTAGACATGGGGGGCTGGGTGTGCTACAAATATGGGCACTTGCCCCACATATTGTTGTGCTGGCCAAGTAGGTGCATGGGTCTGCTGCTGTGGCATAGGTTGTGCATAAGAGGTCGTAGCTCCAAAATGGGACATCATTCTTGCATAGTCAGGAGCTTGGTTTGGGTAGGCAATACTAGGGGTGTTGCATGGTTGCGGTGGCATCGTGGGTGGTGTCAGATGGTGCTGTGGTTGATGGGAGATAGAACCTATGATGCCATCTGTGGCATGGGATTCCCCTGGCACATCTCGGTAGGAAGTGCATGCACATGGAGCATCTGGAATGATAGTGTAGAGGTATCCAGACTGTGCGTAAATGAGGTCAAATTGTTTGGCCTTCAATATGGCCTCTTCCTTTATTTGGGGACATTCAGAGGTGACGTCCTTAGCTATAGGTGGCAGCAAGGTTTTCAAGAACCATTCCAGGAAGATCCCATCATCAAGCTTGATATTGCATAAGCTGTGACGTCGCCTCCACTCATGGATGTGGTCGATGATGTGGGTCACAGTGTTTTGGGGGCAAGATAGCAAGATTTCCACTCCTTCATCATATCTGACGGGGAGTTGGAAATATTGCAGGAACATAAAGGCCAAGGAGTTGAAGTCTGGGTACTTGGATTGTGGTAGCTCAATGTACCACTTGGCAGCAGCACCTGTGAGGGTGCGTTGAAACAGTCTGAGTCTAATCGAATAATCTACGATGCTGTTTGATGAGCACCATAGATAAAACACCATTATGTGGTTTTAGGGGCACTCCCCTACCTTCCCTTCAAACTTGGGAATGTCTGAAGGGAGTTTGGTTGGCATGGGAGGCCAAAAGGTTTGATGGCAGATGGGGTTGTTGGTTAATGTAGCCAAGTTAGGTAGGTTGAGGCATGCCATGAAAGGGAGGTTTGATGCAAGGTTGATGTGTGACAGACCATCAATGGTGGTGGGGTTTGTAGGAACATGATGTACCTACATGACTGGGGGTACATGTGGCACAGTTGTGGACGGGCCAGTGCCCCGAGGTATCGTAAGCATAACAATGTGAGTGGAAGGGCCACTGCTCCCATATATGATGGGAGGGATAGTGTAGGTGGAAGGGCCACTGCCCCTAGGAATGCTAAGTGGGACAATGTGAGTGGACGGGCCACTGCCCCCAGTCATGACAGGTGGGACAGTTTGACTGGTAAGTATGGGTGGTGGTAGCTGACTTATGACAGTCTGCATGACAGTGCTAGGACCACCAGTAGGGGCATTGGTGGTTGTGTGGGGTATGGACATGGGTCCATTGCCAATCACCGAGTTGGAAAGTGGATCCAAGTTTGCACCATCCATGGGGCTAGATGGTGCAGTGTGCAAGTATGGATCAGATTGATATGATTTTGAGTCCAGGTCAGAGGCTGTGTGTCCTTCTGATGGTGTAGAGGGTCGTCAAGAGTGGTCTTGATGGTGTTGGTTCAAGGACCAAAACTATGGTAGATCGCCTCTTAGGCGTGAGGGACAGCATGGGGGATCAATTGTGTCTGGTTAGTAGATCAGGTGGTGAAATCTGGTAGTGACATTCTAGACCCAAGTTTTAATGGCTTCCTATTGGATTTCAGGTGGTCACTCGACCACCAAGACTGCTAGGAAACAACACTTGGATTTTTCCTCACAGGAGTGCTAGTCAATCGGTAGGGGTCGTTGCCCATTTCTCTTGGAAATTCCTCTTAATGTCTAGCTACTTTGGGGTTCCCATGGTACTCCTCACAATGAGTTTCAGGGTTGAGCCCAAGTACTTCCCACGGTTAAGGCAGTCAGAGACTTATGTCCTGAGAGACTGCAAGTATTTGAATTAGTGTAAATTGATAGATTTTAATGGCTGGCTCAGTGTCATGAATTGAGTTTGGTTATCTTACTTGGTGTGGTTCTGTGCATATCCAATGTATGAAAGATTTTCCATTTTTTATTATTTTCTATTATTCATTTGGTGACTACTTTTATGGTTATGAATATTTCACAGAGATTTTTTGGTTTGTTATAGAACTTACAACATGGGTAACCTATTATGAAACCAGTAAATTTTGAACAAAAAATTTGAAACATGCCACTAATGAACCTGAACTATGGTAGACTTACTAGGTGACTACCATAGGGCCTGTATTCCTCTTCGACCAAGAAAGAGTGTTGGGCTCTCAACACAATGGGACTAAGCCCATTCGTATATCCTCATGTCACTCTCTGAGTGCAAGGTCGGTCAATAGGGAGGATGCGAACGCCGTCAGACCCTCTGGGCCTACCACCCCCTCTACCTTCCAAGTCACCCATTTTTAGTGGTCTAAAGCGTTCATAGATGCAAGTTCCTATTATTATACGAGCTTTACCCTTCGTCTTATCCCATAATACCCTGGAGGGTGATGACTGGGTAGAGGAGGAAGGCCTAGGAAAAGGGTTAATTTCCAATGCTTATTTAAAAACTGAAAATTAACTTACAGTAATTTATCCAAGTCTTAAAACTGATTCATATATCAATAACCAATCAAATCTATCATTAATTTATGTGTAATTTACACATATTATATGCAGATGGAAATAGGCTACTGGACAGTGGCGACTGAGTTGCACTGACAGTCCAAATAGCTTAAAAAACCAAATATGAGAGACAGATCGCCCTTTTCAGGCAAAATGTAGCGAGGGGGTCACCCATAAACTAAAAACAGGCGTGATCAGGATGCTAGGAGCGAGGTCGCACTTTTCGTGCCCAAATGAGTGACTAGGTCACGCCTTTAGGGCCTCAATTTGCGACTGGGTCGATTTTTTTTTTTGGTAGGTTGTGCTTTTCGGGCCTAAATAGGAAACTTGGTCGCTCTTTTCGGCACGATATGTGTTAAAATTCCATATGCTAAGCTAGATCATCGGTATTTAATTTCAATTTCATAACAAAAGCATATAAATAGGATCACTGAGAGAAACAATATCACAAGAACAACACAGATTTATCCTGGGAAAACCTTGAAGGGAAAAACCCAGCAAAAGCTTCCTCAATATAGATGCCCCAAAAAGATAAAAGGTAAAACCAAAAGATTGATCCTCGTCCTTCTCCAGCTACTTCTCTCTCTCTCTCTCTCTCTAATTCTCTACACAAGTGAGTGTGTGTGTTCCAAATGAGGAGCACTACACCTCTATTTATATTCTCTTGTTCACTTAATAATTAATTCAGTTATGTAGGCTCGAGTAATTCTAATTTAATCTTGTAGGCTCGAGTATCCACAACTGGGGTACTAATGACCCAACTTACAATTGGAGGGGATTTCCTCATGACTCTTATTAGTTCTCCCAATTAGAAACATCAGGGTATAAAGAAATACAAGTGATTCTCCTGGTAGGACCATCGGGGACCATAAAAAATACATATAGAATATTCTTTGAAGTTACAATATTTCAACACTCCCCCTTAAGGAGAAGGGTATTCTACAACAACATCAACAACAAAAATAGTAGGAGAGAGAGATGACATCATCAACATCATCAGGTTGACATATCTATAAATCATTGGAAGCTTTTCAACATCATATAGTCTTCATCTTCAATCTTCAACAACAACAACAATTTGAATGATAGCATCATCATCAGTACTTTGACCTTTCAATCAACAACATCTTCAACAACACTTTGACCTTTCGATCAGCAACATCATCAACAGTACTTTGATATTTCGATCGACAACATCATCAACAGTACTTTGATCTTTTGATCAGCAACATCATCATTTGATCAACAACATCATCTTTTTGATCAACAACATTATCTTTCGATCAACAACATCATCAACAACACTTTGACCTTTCGATCAGCAACATCATCATCATCATACTCTGATCTTTCGATTAGAAACATTATCATCAGACTCTGATCTTTCGATTAGTAACATCATCATCATCAAATCTAATGTTTTGATCAGGAACTCTGATCTTTCGATTAGGAACATCATCATCATTAGCAACAACCTGCAATCCACAGTACAAAGACAAAAGGTCTTCGGATCACTTTTGGACTTAAAGTCCAGGGATGATGCAATCCCACCACATTCTCGACAGCCCAAGTCACCAGATTGATTATGGGATAATCAATCCCTATCACTTTAGGACTAAGTCCAAGGATGATGCAATCCTACCACATTCTTGAGTACCAAAGTCACCAGATCCATTTTGAACCGAAGTTCAAGGATGATACAATCCTACCACATTCTTGAGTACCAAAGTCACCGGATCCATTCTGAACCAAAGTTCAAGGATGATACAATCCTACCACATTCTCGAGTACCGAAGTCACTAGATCCGTTATGAACCGAAGTTCAAGGATGATACAATCCTACCACATTCTCGAGTAGCGAAGTCACCGGATCCCTTCTGAACCGAAGTTCAAGGATGATACAATCCTACCACATTCTCGAGTACTGAAGTCACAAGATCCGTTTTGAATCGAAGTTCAGGGATGATACAATCCTACCACATTCTTGAGTACCAAAGTCACTGGATCCATTCTGAACCAAAGTTCAGGGATGATACAATCCCACCACATTCTTGAGGACCGAAGTCACCGGATCCATTATGGATAGATGTCCTGGGATGATACAATCCCTCTTCATTCTCAAGGATCGAGGTCACCGGATCACTTTAGAGAAAATGCCCAGGGATGATATAATCCCACTGCAACATCATTTCTCCCCCTTTCTAGGAAGGTCTTTCTGAAAAACACCAAGCTTGTCACGAAAGTGTTCGAATTTTACCCGAGACAGGCTTCGTCAACACATCAGCAACTTGTTCATTAGTAAATTTTACATATTGGAGTTTTATGGCTCCCTTCTGCATCATATCTCGAACGTAGAAATAATGGATTTCTATGTGCTTCGATCTATCGTGGAACACTAGGTTCTCTATCATCTTTATACAAATTTGGTTATCACATAGAATCACAGTAGTATCCAATTCCAGGTTGAATAAACCTGACATTAGCTTCTGAAGCCATATGGCTTCACAACTAGTAGAGCAAGCTGCTATATATTCTGCTTAAGCCTTGGTAAGAGCAACACTGGATTGTTTCCTACTAAACCATGAAATCATAGAAGACCCCAGACTATAACATCCACCTAATGTGCTTTTCCTACCTGATACACTTCCATCCCAATATGCATTAGTATAGCCATACAATCTGTACTCATGGATTCCATCATAGTATAGACCAAATTCTATAGTCCCTTTCAGATATCTCATCACATGCTTTGCAGCTATCAGGTGAACCCTTCTAGGTTGAACTAGATATTGACTCAAGGTGTTCACAACAAAACAAATGTATGGTCTGGTATTTGTTAAATACATCAATGATCCAATAATCTTTTTGTATTGAGTCACATCCACTAACTCTGATGAGTCATCAGCTAATAACTTCAGGTTGGAATCCATGGGTGTGGCCATGGCTTTGCATTCCAACATGTCGAATCTTTTCAATATATCTACATCATACTTTCCCTGGTTGAGAAAGATTCCTTCTAAACTTTGCCATACTTCTAGACCTAGGAAGTAATGCATTAACCCAAGGTCTTTCATTTCAAATTCTTCGGCGAGTTTCTTCTTGCTTTCCATAATTTGTTTCTCATTCCCTATCAGAAATAAATCATCCACATATAGTAATAGTATGATAGGTCCATCTTCTATAACCTTGAGGTAAAGGTTAGGATCGACTTTACTCTTAGAAAATCCCATGCTCGTCAGGAAACTATCTATTCTTCCATACCAAGCTCGGGGAGCTTGCTTCAGGCCATACAGGGCCTTCTTCAACTTGCATACGTGAGTACATCTGTCTTCAACTTCAAATAATTGTGGTTATTATATGTATACTTCTTCTTAAATCACACCATTTAGGAAGGCTGTCTTCACATCCATCTGGTGTAAGTCCCACTTCATCATGGATGCAAGTGCCATGATAGCTCTAATTGAAGTATACGGTGCTACATGTGCAAAAGTCTCTTCATAATCAATTCCATCTTTCTGAGAGAAACCTATGGCCACGAATCTTGCCTTGTACTTTTCTATACTTCTGTCAGTTGCATGTTTTATCTTGTAGATCCATTTGGAGGATACTACACTCTTTCCTTCTGGTTTGGGAACTATATCTAATACATCATTCTACATTATTGACTGGTATTCTTCAGTCATTGCTTCTACCCATTCTTTCTTCTGTACCGCTTCTTCGTAGTTTGTAGGTTCTTGATCTACAAGATCACACATCAAAGCTACATAGTTGGAAAAAGTCTTAGGCTTCTTACTTACCCTTATGGAGCGTTCAGGAGCTCCATATATTTTTGCTTCTTGTATAATCTCTCTTGCCCAAGCAGGATTTCTCTTTCATGATATCTCCATCATAGGAGGTTCTTGTGGTTCTGCCATGTCATGTTCTTCAAGAGCTTCATCTTCAGGGAGACATGTAGTTTCTTCATTTCTGGGAGGTCCCTCTTCCTCATACACTTCTTCATGTTGACACTTCTTGGATCTCTTGATGGATGCCTCTTCATTGAATGTCACATCTCGACTGATTTCCACGTGATGGAATCCAGGAATGTAAATTCTGAATGCCTTGGATACTTCACAGTATCCAACAAATATCCCATTCTTTCCAGAAGGATCCAACTTGGTTCTTTTCTCTTTCGGTATATGAGCGTAGACTGGACAACCAAATATTTTGAGGTGACTTACCTCAGGATTCTTTCCTGTGAATATCTCTTATGGAGTCTTGAATCCAAGAGCACTGTGAGATATTCTATTCTGTACATATACAATAGTTCTGGCTGCTTCTGCCCATAGATGCATTGGAAGATCTTGATCATATATCATTGTCTTCACTGCTTCCATGATAGTCCTGTTATTTCTTTCCACAACACCATTCCGTTGAGGATTGCAGGGAGTGGTTAGTTCCCTCTCGATTCCGGCATATTTACAGAAGGATTCAAATTATTTTGAAGTATACTCTCTACCATTGTCTGATCGGAGTGTCTTGATCCTTTTGTCTGAGAGATTCTCTATCAAGGATTTGAATTCCTTGAACTTCTCAAACACTTCGATTTTTCCTTTCAATAAATATATCCATGTCTTTCTTGAATAATCATCAATAAATGTAATGTAATATTCAAAACCACTTAAATATGTGGAGGACATTGGAACACACACATCTGAATGAATCAATTCTAATGTACCTTTTGTTTTTATTTCGCTCTTTGGAAATGGATTCTTGATATTCTTTCCTTTTGCACATCCTTTGCAAATGCCTTCATGTTTGATATTCATGTCTGGTAATCCCGTCACTACTTTTTTCACATGAGGTAGTGCTTTGTAATTGATGTGAGCAATCCTTCTATGCCATAGTTCACTAGGATCAGTGGACTCATGAACAAGGGCTGTTTCTGAATGTCCCTTGAGTTTATATAGGCCTCCTTCTTCTTCACCAATGATAACTACATCTTCAATATTATTTCCTTTGGGCCACATGAGTACTTTGCGAACTATGAATGCAACTCTGAATCCTTTCTTATCTAAAGCTGAGATAGAAAGTAAATTCTTTTTAAGACATGGTACATATAGCACTTTTGTCATCTTCAAGGGATTCCCTGAATCAAGCTTTTAGTTTTCTTCCCCAATTCCTTTGATAAGATATTGATAGTCATCTCCTTGAGATACTTTATGAGGAGAGTTCTTTTCTTCAAGTCTTGATAGAGTCTTCTTTTGTCCTGTCATGTGCTTTGAAGCACCATTATCAATAATCCAAGTATCTTCTCTAGGTGTAATAGATCCAGAGAGTGCTGAGAATAATACATATTCTTCTGCATCTTCTTCTCTTGCTTGCTTGCTTGGAGGTCCTTCCTCTTCTTCTTCTTCATCCTCATCTTCAGCTAGATGAGCATGATGTATGTTGTTGTTGTAGAACTTCTTCTTATATTATTGTCTCTTCATAGGACAATTTTTTGCAATGTGTCCTATCTTATCACAATGAAAACATTGAAAGCCAGGGTAGTCCCTTTCAGGGAGAATTTATCTTATCTTCTGGAAATTCTTGGGAGGTTGATACTCCCTCTTGTTTCCCTTCCTCAAGTTGGGTTGAATTCTTCTTCTCTTGGTATGAGTGGCCAGGGCTTGATCATCCTCCTTCAGTAAGGCTTCTCTATTTTACACTCTAGTTTCCTCTTGAAAGAAATATTCCCATACCACATCAAACTTCATGCTTTCCTTCCTGGCACACATCATCTGGATGAATGACTCCTAGGTTCTAGTGAGACCATTGAGAGCAGTCATAACCATTTAATATTCATCAAGCTTGTCTCCAATTTCTTCTATTTGTTCTTTGATTTGAGAAACCCTTGTGAAGTAGTCTTGGATGGATTCTCCATGAATCATCTTGGTGCTCTTGAGTTGAGCTCTTAGATTCATCTTTCTGTTGATGTTTCTACCCTCATACATTCTGGATAGGGCATCATACATTTATTTTGGAGTCTTCTTGGATGACACTTGAGGTATCAAGTAATCCTTGATAGAGTCAACAATAATCCTTTGTGCCCTAATCATGTCCTTCTTATGCTTCTCCTTGGCTTCAGCTTCTTCAGGTTCTGCAAATTCCTCTTTGATATACTTATCAAGATCATTCTATTGGAGAAGACCAATCCTATATTTCCATGCTCGGAAATTCTCTATTCCTTCTAGCTTGTCCTCAAGCTTAGTGCTTGGGGCCATCTTATCAGAAAATCACAAAAAATTGAAATTTCATGGAATGAGAAACTGAACTTACCAGGAGATGCGCTTGAATGAGGTGAGTTGACTAGTGTGCTTGGTTTCTGGAGATCTCAAGTCTTCACCTTCCAAATCAGACTTTCAAGATTCAGTTTCTGCAGCTTCCAACTGTTCTCTGGTTCAGCTGTCAAACTAGGGTTTGACTTTCCCAGAGACTCACTCACCCAAAAACCTTGATTCCAGGATCAATAGATGCGTTTTGGGAGGGTGCAACTTTCTATGCAAGCAGTTTTTTGAATTTTTTTTTTTTTCCTGAAACCCTAATTTCTTCTGGGGAGAGAGAGAGGGATTTTTCACCTTGTGAAAGTTGTCCTATTCAGGCTAGCTCTGATACCATGTTAAAATTCCATATACTAAGCTAGATCATCAGCATTTAATTTCAATTTCATAACAAAAGCATATAAACATGATCACTGAAAGAAACAGTATCACAAGAACAACACAGATTTATCTTGGGAAAACCCTAAAGGAAAAAACCCAGCAAAAGCTTCCTCAATATAGATGCCCCCAAAAGATAAAGAGTAAAACCAAAAGACTAATCCTCCTCCTTCTCTAGCTAATTCTCTCTCTCTCTCTCTAATGCGCTACACAAGTGAGTTTGTGTGTTCCAAATGAGGAATGCCACACCTCTATTTATATTCTTTCGTTCTCTTAATGATTAATTCAGTTATGTAGGCTCGAGTAATCCTAATTTAAGCTTGTAGGCTCGAGTAACCACAACTGGGGTGCTAATGACCCGACTTACAATTGGAGGGGACTTCCTCATGACTCTTATTAGTTCTCCCAATTAGAAACATCGGGGTATAAGGAAATATAAGTGATTATCCTTGTAGGACCATCGGGGACCACAAAAAATACATGTAGAATATTCTTTGAAGTTACAATATTTCAACAATATGAGCGATCTGGCCTGGAAACTGAAAAAAATTAAAAAAACCAGAGCCAAGAATGGCTGACAGTAATAGGTACTGTGGCCGAATGGGCTCAGGTCGGCCTTAAGGAGGCTCGACTGTAGCTGTAAATGAAAAAAACTGAGATCTAAACTAGATTTAGAATAAATTTAAACTAGGTTATTAAAACAAAAAATAAAACTTGAAAACTTGAAAAACAACCTAGGGATCCTGTGGGATCGACCTGGTATGGTCGCCAAACCTACAGTAGGTATTTTTCCTGAGCTACGGGTAGGAATGACTACCTTTCATCTATAAGACGGAAGGGTAGGGTTCTTGTATGTGGAAGAAAAACTGCAAAGAAATGTTAGAGCTAAGCTATGGAAACCCTATAGGAAATGGTTAGAAAACAAGAGATGGCCATAGGAAATCAAAGGAGAACTAGTAAAAAACCATTAACAAACAAACCTGCAAACAAAATAATCTACAAATATAAGCTATCAATAGAAACAAATGGTTATATCTTCTTTGTGGAAATGGGCCACCATGCCTTGGCTTTGGAAGCACCTCTCTCTATGGGATGTAGACTTGGCTTGTGGAGTAATGGAGGAGAAAGAGGTTGAGTGACTTGAGAGGCAAAGGGTCTCAAGGCACTCACATGGGAAGCATAATGATAGGGAGAGAAGGAGTGTTTTGAGAGTGACCCCCACCCCTCTATTTATAGTTTTTTCTAGAGATTTAGGGTTTTAAGCCCTTGGTTAGGGCTTTAGCCCCATTTTTGGGATTTTAGCCCCTTTCACCCAATTCTAAGCTCCTTTGGGGATTTTAAGCTCCTTTGAGGGGTTTTAGCCCATTTTGGTAGGTTTTAGCCCCTATGAGAGCTATTTTGGCTCTTTTTAGGGGTTTGTAAGCCCTTTTTCATGTTTTTGAGCCTTTGTAAGGGTGTGGGGGTGAAATGAGGGTAGTGCGATAGATGTCTTTGGGTGGTGTAGGTCACGTAGAGCTCACTAAGGGATTTTTTCTGTTAACAAATTGCCCCCTGATGTGTGAGGGCAGGAGCTCATCGTATGACCAATGAACATCATGGGATTTTCTGGGGAGAGGTGGTGCTTCCTGGGCTGGGGTATGGTGGCTTTTGGTTTTTTTATTAATATGGTTCCCATCAATGGGTGAGATACAAATAATGTGTGACATGTATATAGATGAGGTGAGAATCCCCATGCTTGTAATGATGTCAAAATAATAATGTGATATGAGCTCTAAAATGCAAGAGCCAATCATGTACAATTGTTGTTACATAGTGGTTGCCTCAATAAGAGACCGAATACAATACTGATATGAAGAACTACTACATTGGACCCATGGCATTCTCATGGAATGCTATATCTTCACGGATAATGGTCTGCTGGATCTGGAACGGTACATAGTTTACTGACGGAGAGTCAGAGTCTCTGTGGTACAAATATGCTGCATCAATTATAAATCTATATAGAAGCACTGCTGGGGTTTCTGAACACTGTCTCCAACGCAACCCAGAAATCACAAGGGACATGAACCTGTTTGGGTTCCTCAATAGACTCATCAATGTGCTAGAGCCAGGTGAAATCCGGGGTCTTCAACCAAATACTGTACGGACTATTACCTTGTACGAATCTCAACTATGCGATGATGTAGCTGGAGTCGAGCACGTGAGAAACAACCATCTCGAGAGGCACTAAGGACTCCTCACAAGTGGTCCAAGGAAATCATCAATGAGGTTAATGAAACCAGGATACAGGGACCTCTAGGTCTATCCTCTGGAATATATGTCTTGTTGTCGATAGAGGGAGACTTGCAACTGGCCAAGGCAATGGTGTTTCCTTGCCCAAAAGCGTAAGGGAGATAACCGAAAGGTGTGAGACAATATGAGGGCTGACCCACTGAATTGGGGGGGGAGGAGTTGAAGAGGGGTAGGGGGAGTGTAGTGGACTCAAGCTTCCTTTGTTCAGAGCATGACGGTAGGGCAGATCAGGCATCAAATGAAACTGACTCATGGGAAAGGGATCATAGTTGTAATACCGGGTATGTAACTACAGATGGGAAATACTTGGGGGAGGTAGACACTTTTGGTGTTGATTGGATCCAAGGAAGACACATCATAGAATACTCTAAACAAAGGTGACCCAAAGTGGGAATGCTGTTGAACTGTTATATGTGGGGTGGTGTCTAAAGACACTGTTGTGGTACAATCTCATGGATTTTTAGCGAGCCCAAGAAAGTGAATGCTCGATGGTGCTTTCAATTTTAGAGAGTCTGAAAGCATGAAGAAGAGTCTAGTGGGGTCTCTTTTTCGTTGATAGTCTCTTGTGCCCAAAAAAGGTTAAAAGTGTACATAGGAGAGCTCGCTTCTCCTTTGGGGGATGGGAGAATTCTTTACCATTGGTATTCCAATGAGGTCGGAAAAGTTTAAACCTATACTGACTAGAAGGTCATTTAGATACTTTTACGAGCATGAATGAAACCAAGTTTACTTGGCGATATTTTCTTGATGAGAAGGCTGGAAAAGAGCTTAACGAAAAGTCATGGTGAGATTTTTCATAAAGTTTGGCCCCTCTGCCTGAGAAATCATAAAAGGATGCATAGGGGAACGATCTTTGCTTGAATGTGCCAAGGTGGTCCTTTTCATATGATAGTCTACATAGTCCACAAAAGGAGATAAACACGATGATATAGATGCCCTTTCTTATACTTTAACGAGCGATAAAGGAAGCAGCTGCGCTCGGTAATCTTTTCATTATTTTAGGAGTCATAAAAGAGCTTAATGGAAACTCTGGTATGGTCAACCGATCAAGGGGGCACTAATGGTGCCCCCATGTGTAATGTCCCCAGTTTCGACCCCGTTTGCATGATGTATATATTGTAATTAATCATGGTGAGGAGCTCAAGGCAAAAGCCCCACCATCGATTTTGTTGTGTATGTTTCGGCAATGGGGATAATTGCCGATGGTATGCTGTGCTATAAGGCACATTATAATTTGGCATCATGTAAACATGCACATCAATTAAAATAAACCACAACCAGCTACGGTAGTGCAACGTTGAATGAAAAGCACATGGTTCCAAAGGATAAGGGGTGGGGGATGTCAAACCTTGGTTATGGGGGAAAAACCCATATGTTTTGTCACCTTAGTTTTGTTTGCCACCTTTCTTGTCTTACCCAACCTCTCCAACCTCTTCAATGTCTTGACTTTGTTAGTTGGGGGCAATTATTACATGAGGAAATGTGGGCAGGGAAAAACGTGGGTTTTGGCAGGTTGCTGCCAGTCTGGACAGTACGCATGCCCAGTGGAGAACCTTCATTTCTATCACGCTGGTCTTCATTCTCCCCATGGTTGGTTTCTCTCATGGCGAGTCTGTTCTTCCTCACGCAGAGGTCTGTTCGTCCTCCCGATGGCCTGTTTATTTGCGCGTAGAGGTGAGGCTGTTTCCCCTCATGCGCAGGATGGAATCCTCACGCAAGGATCGGGTATGTTTTTCCCGTGTATTTTTCTATTGGGTGTAAGCTTCCTCACGCACAGACTGTTGAGGTCGTTTTCCCATGTGAGAGCCGTGCTCACTGTCTTTGTTTTGGGACCGTTGTCTTCCCCGTGCCTTGTGGGCTGTGGTGTCCAACTGGGTTTTGGGCCACTGTGGATTCATAGTAAACCGTTTCCTGTCATCAGTGATGTCCCTGCTGGGAGTTGGCTTCTCCTTGGTTTTGGGACTGTGATTGGTTTCCATCACTCATTGTGAGTTTGGGTTGTTGAACTGCCCTGGTTTTGGTTGTTGTGGATGCAATCATCTTTTGGGTGTTGTGGCTGAGTTGTTTTGGCCACGTTAGGGCCAAGAACAACTCAGCAGTGTGGTTGGAATTGAGCTGTGACTCACCCTTGGCTTGGGATCTGCCCCTGGTTGTTTTTCCTTCTTCACAGGGCTGTGGAGGGTTGTTTGGCTGCTGGTATGCAGTGGTTGTCCCCTTGGGATGTGCTGGCTTGGCCAATTTGTTGATAGCCTGATAAACCCGACTGCATTGGTTGGGTGATTTTGTCTCCTTGGCTATGTCTAAGCTTGCAAATGACCCTTATTCTTGGAGGAATCATGCCCAGCTCGAGGGTGGCAGCGTTGCTGAGAGAGTGATGAGCAAGCTGGCCTATGGTTGGGTGGAACGTTGCAGCGATGTAGCTGGTTGCAGGCGAGTTCTTCATTGAAAGATAAGTGCTGCTGGTTACTTCATCTTTGCAAATTATGTTGATGACAAAGGAATTATAATGAACATGATTAATGCTGGAATGTATGTTTGTTTCCGCTGTATAATAAAAGGATTATGCATCTGTGCATTCTTGTGTGATGTTGTGCATCTTTGTATGATGGCTGTTAAGCCTTTTAATTTCAGCATTGATTTTTCCTATTTAAGTACATGGGGCTGTCTTCCCGGTCTGTATTTGGTGTCGCATTGCGTCCTCTTTGCCGGTCTGAGGGATGGGGACGTGACACCATGTCGGGACAATGGATAGTGGTCCAAAGGTCTTCCGTGCAGAATGGATGGAGTAGGTGGCTCTTGAACATACCAATACATGCACGTGATAGATCACGACAGAGGCACACAAACCGAGGTGGCTCTTGGACAAAGGTCAGGAGAGTCTTGTGTGATTTGTGGTGAATGGACTGGACTAGATATGATGTGAGTGCAAGTCCAAAGGTAGTTATATGCCAAATGCATGCAAAAGAAATAATCCGTCCTCCGGGTGGTGGTCCGGGGACTCGCATAGGGTGCGGTGGACAGATTGGACAGTTATATGCTGAAATAATAAAATGATGTGCCTTTCGGGGAGATGGTCCAGAGTCCCGCATGAGTTGCGGTAGGCAAGTGTGATGTAAGTACATGTCCAGAGACACTCATATCACAATGTGGTTCATAAACTGTGGTAACTCTCAGGAAGTGGCCCCGAGAATTATTTATTAAACATGAGACAATGGTCTCATTAGAAGATAGAGGACGAAATCATGAGCCCGAAGGTGTGAGAGGTGTCTCAAAATGACTCTGGGTGACTCTAACTAGCAGCTAATGGTGTTTCCCCTAATGGGGGTCTCTAATTTGTGGTAAAAACGTTGCAAAACAAAAAAGGAAAAAACTACTCTATAAGGGACTCATAGTGGTTATATTAGGCATAGACTCTCTTGAGGTGGAGCCCGTTGCATGACTTATTCAAGAGTCAACCATCTAAGTCAGCAAAGAGGTATGCCCCCTTGCCGAGATGAAGGTTGTTGGCAAGGCAAGGTGATGGAATCTGGTCTTTTATGGGAAGAACCGATTCCAAACTATGGTTTAAAGGGAATGAGGTAAAACTAGAGGCGGTTTTACAGATCTCTCCATCATCGCGTAAGTGGTGCTGGGGTAGATCAGGTGGATCTTCCACGACTAATGAGATGGAAGGGTGATTGGTGCTAGCGATCATGTAAATGGTATTGGTTGTGGTTTTGGTGGCCTTGCCCCCAATCTCTGTTGGAGGAAGAGGGACAGGCCTGGAGACGGGAGGAGTCTGATGGACCTGGAGGTAGGTGCAACATCATCTCAATTGGCTGGACAAGAGTCAACACATCTTGGGGCCTTAGAGGTAGCGTAGGTGGTTCAAGGTACCACACATGAACTCCTAGTGTGAAATCCTGTAAATTGTTGGTTGCCAACATAAAATTACTCACGATCCTGGATGGTAGGAAAAGGAAAAGGATCGTGTTGAGTGGGAATGAACTCCAATGTTTCCCTGGTAACTGAGGTTGACGTTGCGACTGAGGTTGCGACTGTGGCTGGGGTTGTGATTGCGGATGGAGCTGCAGCTGTAGATGGAGCTGTGGCTGTAGATGGAATTGTGGCTGCGGATGGAGCTGCGACTGCTGTTGGTGTTGCGGCTGTGGATGGTGTTGCGGCTACACATACTGCTATGGCTGCGGATGATGTTGCGGCTGCAGATGTTGTTGCGACTGCTGTTGGTGCTGCAAATGTGGTTGATGTTTAGGTGCAACAGTGCTGGATGAGAGCATGCACAAATCCGTAGTCTCATTTGGTGTCGGCGGTGGTGACACTAAGGGGAAGGAATCCATAATGGTGGTATCGACAAACAACCTAGGGCCCACATTCAATAATGGGGAGGCTGGTATGTTTTCGACCATGGTGTTGGCCACAGGGATAACATTGGCTAGTGCGGTTAGCCCTTGCGGATTGATGGTATTGATTGTAGGGATAACATTGGCTGGTGTAGTTATCCCTTGTAGATCATGATAAGTTATTTGGTCAACCGTCATGATTTTCCCTTCATGAGGGAACATCATGAGACAGAAAACAATTGACGCTATGACTCTCATGGCATACATATAACTTCTCCCGAGGAGAAGGTTATAGTCCAACTGAGCATTGACAACCTCTATGTCAGTCAATACTATTTTCCTGTCTAATGTGATGGGGACGTGTGGAAGACTACCTTGGGCTTTAGTGGGGTGGCCATCATAATCCTGTAGAGTAGTTGCGGATGGTTGCAGAATTGGGGATCCAAGCTTCTGCCAGACTAAGGTTGAAATAACACACATGGATTCCCCCTCGTCCATGATACACCAGTGCATGACCAAATTTCGAATGGATACCGGGATTTGGAAGGAAATGGTTGATGGCATCTACGGTTCTACGTTCTCTGTGTCAGATGTGATCGACTTGGAGTTAGAGGGGTCTATAGCACCGAGGGTAGATAGTAAGGATTTCCATTGTGTTGGGAAAGTTTTAAGTACCTCAAGAGAAGATATAGCCATAGGTGTTTGGGTCAAGTCATCCACGATGCTGTAGCTTACAACAACTCTAGTCGTGACGTTGTTGGAAACCTGTCGTATGGGGGGGAGTGGGGGAAAAGGGGGTAAATGAAGAGGTGTATTGGTTTTTTTGGATGTGGATTCCACTGATGGGTCAGCAGGTTCGGTGTTAGTTCCGTATTGATTTCTTCTGGTCTGTAAATTGACCTCTTTGACTGTCAAGGCTAGCAGGTGGTGAACACTTGTTTCTGCTGTCGGAGGTGCCCTTGGGGTAGTGGGATTAGGTTGGGGAGAAGGTGCAGTTGCTACTAGTCCTTGGACTAGTAATGGGTTTTGGAGCACCATGGGTGGAGGTCCTGGTGGTGCCGGGTTGGGTTGAGCTGGGGCTGTCATATTGGTAGCATGCTGAACTTCGTTGTGAATAGCCTGCTCACGCGACCCATGAAGGGGCACTCGTGTGTATAGTGCCTGTAGACCTCGCATAGTTTGCACGGTTGAGTCATGCGTAACGAAACATTGCGTCTAGTTTGGTTTGGTTGCTGGGGGTTTTGAGCTAACCAGCTCGCCTCGACGTTGTTGGGAGGATTTGGTTGTTGACCACCTCCTTGCGGTTGGTTGTTCCCTTGATTCCTTGCTTGGTTGTTTCTGGCTTTCCCTTGTTGGTTATTAGGGGCTAGTTGGGTGGGATGGTTTTGTTGTGAAAACAATTGTCCCAAAGGAGCAGGTGAAGCTAGGGTGGAGATTTGGGTGGGTTTCACGAGTGGTGCATAGTAGACTTGGGGGGCTGGGGTGCTACAAACGTGGGAACCTGCCCCACATATTGTTGTGCTGGACAAGTAGGTGCATGGGTCTGCTGCTGTTGTGCAGGTTGTGCATAATAGGTTGTAGCTCCAGACTGGGACATCATTCTTGCATAGTCAGGATCTTGTTTTGGGTAGGTAACACTAGGGGTGTTGCGTGGTTGTGGTGGCATCGTGGGTGGTGTCGTTTGGTGCTGTGGTTGATGGGAGACAAAACCTATGATGCCATATACGGCATGGGATGCCCCCAACGCAACCCGATAGGAAATGCCTGCATGGGGAGCGTCTGGAATGATAGTGTAGAGGTATCCAAATTGTGTGTAAATGAGGTCAAACTGTTGGGCCTTCAAGATGGCCTCTTCCTCTATTTGGGGACATTTAGAGGCGATGTCCTTGGCTATAGGTGGCAACAAGGTTTTCAAGAACTAGTCCAGGAAGATCCTGTCATCAAGCTTGATCTTGCATAAGCTGCGACATCGTCTCCACTCATGGATGTGGTCGGTGATGTGGGTCACAGTGTTTTGATGACAAGATAGCAAGATTTCCACTCCTTCATCATATCTGACGGGGAGATGGAAATATTGCAGGAACATAAAGGCCAAGGAGTTGAAGTCTGGGTACTTGGCTTGTGGTAGCTCAATGTACCACTTAGCTGCAACACCTGTGAGGGTGCATTGAAACAGTCTAAGTCTGATCAAATCATCTACAATGCTGTTTGATGAGCACCATAGATGAAACATCATTATATGGTTTTGGGGGCACTCCCTTGCCTTCCCTTCAAACTTGGGAATGTATGAAGGGATTTTGGTTGGCATGGAAGGCCAAAAGGTTTGATGGCAGATGGGGTTGTTGGTTAACCTAGCCAAGTCAGGAAGGTTGAGGTGTGCCATGAAAGGGAGGTTTGACCCAAGGTTGATGTGTGACGGACCAGCAATGGTGGTGGGGTTTGCAGGAACATGATGTACCTGCATGACTGGGGGTACATGTGGCACAGTTGTGGATGGGCCACTGCCCCCAGGTATGGTAAGTGGAACCGTGTGAGTGGAAGGACCACTTCCCCCACATATGATAGGAGGGATAATGTAGGTGGAAGGGTCACTGCCCCCAGGCATGCCAAGCAAGATAGTGTGAGTGGAAGGGCCACTGCCCCCAGTCATGATAGGTGGGACAGTTTGACTGGTAAGTATGGGTGGCTGTAGCTGACTAATGACAGTATTCATGACAGTTCTAGGACCACCAACAGGGGTGGTGGTGGTGGTGTGGGGTATGGAAATGGGTCCACTACCAATCACCAAGCTAGAAAGTGGATCTGGGTTTGCACCAGCCATGGGGCTAGATGGTGCAGTGTGCAAATCTGGCTCAGATTGATATGATTCTGAGTTTGAGTCAGAGGCTATGTGGCCTTTTGACGGTGTAGAGGGTCATTGAGAGTGGTCTCAACGGTGTTGGTTCAAGGACCCGAACTGTGGTGGATCGCCTCTTAGGCATGAGGAAGAGCGTGGGGGATCAATTGTGTCTGGTTGGTAGATCAAGTGGTGAAATTTCGTAGTGACATTCTAGACCCCGATTTTAGTGGTTTCTTATGGGATTTCAGGTGGTCACTCGGCCACCAAGACTATCAGGAGACAACGCTTGGATTTTTCCTCACGAGAGTGCTAGTCAATCAATATGGGTCATTGCCCGTTTCGCTTGGAAATTTCTCTCAGTGGCCAGCTACTTTGGGGTTCCTGTGGTACTCATCACAATGAGTTTTAGGGTTGAGCCCAAGTACTTCCCATGGTTAATTTAGTCAAGGAATTATGTCCTCAGAGACTGCAAGTGTTTGAATTAGTGTAAATTGATAGATTTTAATGGATGGCTCAGCGTCATGAACTGAGTTTGGTTATCTTACTTGGTGTGGTTGTGTGCACATCCAATGTATGAAAGATTGTCCATTTTTGGTTATTTTGTGTTATTCATTTGGTGACTGCTTTTATGGTTTATGAATATTTTGCAGAGATTTTCTGGTTTGTTATAGGACTTACAAGTAACAACATGGGTAACCTGTTATGAAACCAGTAAATTTTGAATAAAAAATTTGAAACATGCTACTAATGAACCTGAACTATGGTAGACTTACTAGGTGACTACCTTACACCTGTATTCCTCTTCGACCAGAAAAGAGTGCTGGGCTCTCAACACAATGGGAATAAGCCCATTCGTAGATCCTTAGGTCACTCTTTGAGTGCAAGGTCAGTCAATAGGGAGGATGCGAACACTGTGAGGCCCCCTGGGCCTACCACCCCCTCTACCTTCCAAGTCACCCATTTTTAGTGGTCTAAAGAAATCACAAATGCAAGTGCCTATTACTATACGAGCTTTACCCTTCGTCTCTTCCCAGAATACCCTGAAGGGTGATGACTGGGTAGAGGAGGAAGGGCTAGGCAAGGGGTTAATTTCTAATTCTTATTCAAAAATTAAAAATTAACTTACAGTAATTTATCCAAGTCTTAAAACAGATTCATATATCAATAACCAATCAAATATATCATTAATTTACATAGATTATATGTAGATGGAAACAGGTTGCTGGACAGTGGCGACTGAGTCGCACTTACAGTCCAAATAGCTTAACAAACCGAATTTGAGAGATAGATCCCCCTTTTCGGGGAAAATGTAGCAAGGGCGTCGCTGATTATTTCCAAAAGCAAGCGAGGGGGTCGCCCAGAAACCGAAAATAGGCGTGAACGGGCTCCTGGGAGTGAAGTCGCACTTTTTGGGCCCAAATGAGTGACTGGGTCGATTTTTTTTTTGTAGGTCATGCTTTTCAGGCCTAAATAGGCATTTGGGTCGCTCTTTTCGGCCCGATATGATTGATCTGGCCCATAAAGTGAAAAAATTAAAAAAATCAGAGCTGAGAATGACCGACAGTAACAGGTATTGTGGCCGAACGGGCTCGGGTTGACCTTAAGGAGGCTCGACTGTAACTGTAAATGCAAAAAACTAAGATCTAAACTAGATTTAACAGAAATTTAAACTAGGTTAATAAAACAAAAAATAAAACTAGAAAACTTGAAAAAAAACCCAGGGATCCTGTGGGATCGACTTGGTATGGTCGCCAAACCTTTAGTAGGGCTTTCACCCTAGCTACAGGCACGAATGGCTACCTTCCGTCTATAGGAAGGAAGGGTAGGGTTCCTGTATGTGGAAGAAAAATTACAAAGAAATGTTAGAGCTAAGCTATGAAAACCCTGCAGGAAATGGTTAGAAAATAAGAGACCATAGGAAATCAAAGGAGAACCTGCAGCAAACCATTAGCAAACAAAATAATCTATAAATCTAAGCTATCAATTTGAAACAAATGGTTATACCTTCTTTGTGGAAATAGGCCACCATGCCCTAGCTTTAGAAGCACCTCTCTCTATGGGATGGAGACTTGGCTTGTGGAGCAATGGAGGAGAGGGAGGGTGAATGACTTGAGAGGCAAAGGGTCTCAAGGTACTCACATGGGAAGCATAATGATAGGGAGATAAGGAGTGTTTTGAGAGTTACCCCCACCCCTCTATTTATAGTTTTTTCTAGAGATTTAGGGTTTTAAGCCCTTGGTTAGGGCTTTATCCTCTTTTTTGGTCTTTAAGCCCCTTTCACCCAATTCTAAGCTCCTTTGGGGATTTTAATCTCCTTTGAGGGGTTTTAGCCCCTTTTTGGAGGTTTTATCCCCTATGAGAGTTATTTTGGCTCTTTTTAGCGGTTTTTAAGCCCGTTTTCATGTTTCTGAGCCTTTGAAAGGGTGTGGGGGTCAAACGAGGGTAGTGCGATAGATGTCTTTGGGTGGTTTAGGTCACATAGAGCTCACTGAGGGATTTTTTGGGTTAACAATGCATATAGATCTCAAGGTACTAAACTTGTTTCTAAGACTAATTCTTGGATGATGAGCTGATGTCGACAGGAATAGTCTCGTTGAATGAGGGCCATGATGAATCCCACATCGACGACATGAAACTTGGAACAAAGTTATGGAATGTTGTAAATGATGTAACCATAGGATTGAATCAAAAGTAACTGACACAAAAAAATTATTTTGACTATAGGTGTAAACTCTCAACATGACTTCCCTTTGAACATAAGGCAGCATGACCGAAGACTTGGCAGCATTGAATTGATGAGGCATAACACAATGCAATAATGGACAATGCATTCTTTGAAGACTCAAAAGAGTGACATGACTCATGAAAGTGGATTGGATCGAAAACAAGCTGAATACCCAATTGACTGAATGAAATGCAAACAAGTGCAATGTTCAAAGGTGACTAACAACTCCCATTATTGCAAAATGTTTTCCCTTTCCCTTAATTTCCCCATCATGATTGATGGGTGCCTCTTTTTCATTTTTATGAGTTCAAAGAGGGTAACAAACACTCGATATAGCTCATCCTTCGGACAAGTCCAAACTCATATGTTTTACGAACCTGAGAAAGGATGGGTTCATTCCCAAAAAAGGGTCTTTCAATGTTTAATTTAACGAGTCCAATGAAAGAAAACTCGATGTAGTTCATGTTTAAAGAGTCTGAACAAACTAAAGAAGACTCCAAAAGGGTCTTTTTTCGTATGATTTAGTCCCTAGCACTTGAAAAGTATAAAATAATACCCAAGAGAACTCTTTCAATTGTGATAATTGGGTGGAGTGTAACTTTTTCGTAAGTAGTGCCCCCTGGTCCGAAAAAGGGATAAACTATCACTAGGAATATGAATCTTCATGTCCTTTTACGAGTGTGAAGAAGACAAGTTCACACGACCATCTTTTCACATTTTAAGAGTCTGAAAAGAGATTAAAGAAGACTCTATTAGGGTGTGCCTTTTTCATAATCCAATTTTAACGAGTTTGAAAAACAATAAAAGTATACTCGATACCTCTTCACTAAGTTTTTAATGAGCACACCGAAGGTATAAAAGACGCTTGGAACCTTTTTCATGTTTGAATCCAGAGCACAAAAAAGCGATAAAGTAAGATCAAACCAGTTTTCAAGTTTTAACCAGAGCATGAAAAATGAAAAGTAAGCTCAACACCATCTTGCTATTTTTAACAAGCTCGAAGATCAATTGAAAGAATGACCAGGGTATCTATTTCATTTTTTAACGAGCTTGTAACAGAGAAAGAACTATGCTCAAAAAGACCTGTTTCATTTTTACACAAGCTTGAAACAGAAAATAACTATGCTTGAAACACGGTTTCATTTTTATGTAAGCTTGAAACCAAAAGGTAAACTATGCTTAAGGACATCCATTTCATTTTTTAACGAGCTTGACATAGAATGGGAATTTTGCTCAGGAACCTGTTTCATTTTTTAACGAGCTTGACACATAAAAAGAACTATGCTCTAAACATGGTTGCATTTTTATGCAAGCTTGAAACCAAAAGGTAAACTTTGCTTAAGGATAGTTTTTATTTTTTAACGAACTTAAAACTAGAAATAAACTATGCTCAAGGTGACCTGTTTCATTTTTACCCAAGCTTGAAACATAAAATAACTATGCTTGGGGCTAGTTTTTATTTTTTAATGAGCTTAACACTAGAAATAAACTATGCTCAAAGAAATCTGTTTCATTTTTAACAAGCTTGACACAGAGAAAAGGAACTATGCTCACAAACATCTGTTTCATTTTTTAACAAGCTTGACACATATAAATGAACTATGCTCACTAACTTGCTCTTACCCAACATGATATCTAGAGGTTGGTAGGTTTCCTCCTTACATAAAATCTAGGAGCTTAACTCCAGTATGATGTCCATAGACTAGAGCCATGCTCCCCCATTTTGCCTATGATGGGAAGAAGCTAACTAGAAGGGGAAGGAACCACAAGAACATGCGGCACACTCAGGGCAGTCTGATGACTAGGAGTAATGCGATGCTCAGGTGTAACAAAGGAAAGCTGATAAATGGTCACAATATTCCCATCATGGAGAAAATGCATCACTCTAAAAAGTGTGGGTACTACAAATTTTATGGCGTACGCATAATCACGTCCAAGGAGTAGATTGAAATCTCAAGGACCTTGGACCACCATAACATCAATACAGACAGTTTTCCCTCCTAATGTAATAGGTAAATAAGGAAGGATCCCTAAAGGTGAAGTAGGCCTGCGATTAAAATCCAATATCCGATTGGTGGATGGAACAAGCTGAGGAGAACCTAAATCTTTCCAAGCAATTGATGATAGTATACTAACAAAAGCCCCTCTGTCAATATTAGTGTGAAGCATCCGCCTAGCAGTAACATTTACAACTATCTGGAAAGGAACACTTGAATGAGGAAGAGACTTTGTTAGGTTACTCCAGTCAAAGGAAATAACCTCAGTACTTGGAGAGGGTTGTGTCGAAATAGAAAAAATTTCCTCTTGTCGAGACCAATCATAACAAAGCATAAAAAATTCAGCAGGATTTAGTTCATTCTCTACTGGTAGAGAAGAACAAGACGAAGATTTGGTCAAAGAGACTACCTCAGTATTAACACTCTCTGATGAAAGAGTGGGATTGGGTGGAGATGACATCGACTCAACCACTTTCACTTCACTCTTCAAAGGAAGAGTGGGATCAACCACAGATGGATTTGGATAGACCACTTGGAATTCACTCTTGGAAGGAAGAATGGGATCAACCACGGATGAAACCGAATCAACCACTTGGTCAACCAGTGGGGGTTCAAGAGACAACTTATGATAACCTGTTGGAAGTCGTTGATGAGAAATAGTAATATCTTCCAACAACTTAGAAGCTTCATCCATGTGAGGAAAAAGGTAAGTAAAGTGCATTTCCTTACAGAGCAAGTAAGGATTTCTGACTTTACCCTTTTGACTCTTAACTACAGAGTCACTAGTTGACGAGGGATCATCAGTATGATGACTAGAGGCTAATGAAATTGGTTTCCGTGAAACCTTAGACCACTCTTCTAAAACTAGGGGCAGACCATTACAATCTTTCAGAAGGTGATCACCCTCGCAAATCTTGCAAGGGAATTTGGGATTACGTGGTTTTGGGGTGTGCAGATCAACACTCTCAACACTTGGAGGAGTAACTGGTTGGGACTTGGTTTTTTGGTTTGTTTTTATTCTTCTTAATCTTCCTTTTATTCTTCTTCTTATCCACTTGAATACTAGTACTACAACTTTCAACAGGAGAAGAGGGAGAACAGGGAGAAGACACATGAGGCGAAGAAGGAGGGTGATGAACATGAGGTTGATCCTTCAGCGTTGAACGATTAGGATCTGAAGCAGTTGTTAGTATATTTAGACACTTAGAAGTTAGTTAAGATCAACTTGTGTAATATATCCATTAGGTGAAATTGTGTTTCTTTAGTATGCATTAGTATGCATTTGTAAATATTCTAATCCGACGGTCACGATATGTTCTAGACATAGAGTGACCCGACGGTTCAACTTCTCTTAGATCATACCTACCATTGATCCATGGATTAACACTTGATTGGTCTATGATCTCTATTTAAAGAGCATAGAGGGTCCTTGGCTAGTTGACTGATTATGAGAAGCTCATATGTAACTTTCTTTCTTTTGCATAATAAATTGCTCCAAGTAGCTATTTCGCTGGGGCCGTGGATTGTTTCCCTCTCGAGGGTTTTAACCACGTGACAAACATTGGTGTGTTGATCTGTGATCTATTTGTGTGAAGCGGTTGCTGAAGGTGTTTGGTCTTTTGGGAGTACCCTGTGTACCCGAACATGGTATCAGAGCTTTTATGAAGAGTCGCTTTCAGTTTTGATATAGATCTGGAACCGGTGTTGCCGAAACATTGAAAGGGTTTTTGTTTTTAGATTTTTTATGCATTTTTGGCCTATGGGAGCTGTTCCATTGTGTCTGAAGCACCAGTTTCATTGAGAAATAGTTTTCGTTTCATCGAAAACCATTTCCGTTTGCTCCAGAAACACCCATTTCGGTAATTTTGAAGGTATAATGTTACAGTGACGTATTTTTTTTTTTAAATCTCTCATATTTTATCAGTTTATTATTAGATATTTTATGTTTTAGTCTCGGACTGTTGTTTTCCTTGACTGTGTATGCTCTTTGCTGTGCACCTTGTGCGATCGCGGCGAATCAGAAACAGTAAGGGAAAGTTTTTTTTCTTGTCTTCTCGGCTACGTATGGTCTTTGCCGTGCACCTTGTGCGATCATAGCAAATCAGGAACAACGAGAAAAGTTGAAAACATAGACTTTCCGGGTAAGCTAACCAAGAACTAACCCTATTGTGTGTAATTTTTTTGTTTTGTTTTTGTTTTTCGTTTTTTTTTTGTGATTTGCAGGAAAAGAAAGCAAGCATGGAAAATGAGAGAGAAGAGTAAAAAAAAAAAAAATCCCCCTTCCTCTTTCCTTACTTTTACGTACCTTTTAAACTAGGTCACTTGGTCCAAAGTTGCTTTACATCTTGAGGAGTCTTGAGTTCAAGTCTTATCAAACTACTTTTTAGTGCATGCAATTTCTATTTTCAAGTTACCTTATTGTAAAAGTGCATCTCACATAAATAAAATAACATAAAAGTGAGTCACTTAAGTCTTTTAATTTATTGCCGCACTATTTAAAGATCACATTATTGTAAAAGTGAACATCACTTATTCTACAAAAGTGATTCACTTAAAAGCAACATTATTGTAAAAGTGATTGCTAAAGGTTGATCTTGGGAAGAGGGGGATTCTGTTTTTTTGGTTGGTCAAGTTAATATGTGCCACGTCACTATTGGGGACATCTTCAAAATTTTCTTTGCTCAAGCATAGCTTCATCATTCAGAATCAGTTTTAAGTGCTGTTTTTTTTAAAACCGCATATTTTTTCAAGCTCTTTGCATCCAGAAATTTAATTTCTATTCTTTCAGCCATTATTTTATAGTATGGCCGCCCCTTGTGATATTATACTTACAAGTTCTAACTATTTCTCATGGAAATCTCGTATGGAGGATGTTCTGCGAAGTAGGGGACTTTTCAAGATAACCTCGGGGAAAGAAACAGAACCCACTGATGATGATAAGAAAATTAAATGGGCAAATCGATGTGATGAAGCTCGTGGATTTATTGGGATGTCAATCTCTATTGATTTGCAATTCCACATATCTGGAATTGACGAACCTAATCTCGCTTGGGAAAAGTTGGAATCTGTGTTTGGTAAACACAATGAAATTCAGGGTCATCAACTTGAGAATGAGTTGCTTTCCTTGAATCCAAATGATTTTTCATGCATTCAAGACTATTTATCTAAGTATAAAACTCTTAGACTATTATGTGCTGAATGGAATATTAAGAAAGAAGACAAACAATGTATTTATCATATTCTTTCAAAACTTGGACCTGCATATTTTGTTTTTGTATCTACATTCTACTCCATGAAAGAATCCTTGACTGCAGCTAGCTATCAAGAGCCTAGCCTTGAATCATTTTGTGATTCCTTAATTAGAGAGCAATATAAGCTCATTCATCTTGGAATAATTAACAATGCAGATACATCTGGGAAAGCCTTATTGTCCCAACAGAAAGAAAAGTCCAAGCCTCCCAAGAAACAAAAATTTTGCAATACTAAGCCAAAAAACAAGGGTCCCAAACCCTCTCAGTCAGCTCCTCCTTTAAAAAATGACAAAGGATCCAAGAAAAAAGGAAATAAGTCTGAGCGTCATTGCAATTTTTTGGGTCATCACCTGTTCCTTCAGTTTTTGTTGCTCATAGTGATAACTTGAGCAAACTTTGGCATGAGCGATTTGGTCACTTAAATTATCACTCATTGCAACAACTATGTAAAGACAATATGGTGACTGGTTTTCTACTGGTATCTTGCAAGGATGGTGTTTGTTTCGGTTATGTACACGAGAAACATCATCAGGACAGTTTTGACAAACGTGCCTCTTGGCACGCCTTGGTTCCCTTGGAGCTTGTGCATAGTGACTTGTGTGGCCCTCTTCCATCTGCTTCCTTTTCTGGTTTCAAATATTTCTTAACTTTTATTGATGACTACTCCAGATGCACTTGGGTTTACTTCCTAAAACTTAAGAGTGAAGTATTTAACATGTTCTTGGCCCACAAGGCCCTTGTTGAAAAACAATCTGGTCATCAAATTATTAAGTTAAGATATGACAATGGAGGAGAATATGTTAACAACAAGTTCACTACTTTTTGCACTGAACAAGGAAACCAACAACAACACACTGTTCCATATACACCACAACAAAATGGTGTATCTGAATGGAAGAACTGCACTTTAAAAGAAATGGATAATTGTATGATCCAATCTAAGGGACTAAGTCTTCAATATTGGGCCGAGGAAATAAATTGTGCAAATTACATAGTTAATCGCACACCCACTAAATTTTTATAGGGTATAACACCAGAAGAAGCATGGAGTAAAATTAAACAAGATGTAAGTCACTTTTGTGTTTTTGGTTGTGAAGCATGGGCTCACATTTTGGATGAAAAATGAAAAGCATTGCAGCCTAAAAGTGAAAAGTGCATATTTGTTGGATATCCTGAAGATGTAAAAGGTTATAGACTTCTTCAGCCACATTCTCATGATATAATCATTAGAAGAGATGTTAAATTTGATGAAAATATCTTGGCCTGCGAGCCTAACTTGGCGGATGTGCCATCTTTGGCCTGTGAGCCTGATTCTATGATTGTGCCTTCTTCTTCTTATTCTTCTAGCTTCCTTAACAGGTTTCCAACTCCAGTTTCTGATGATGACAGTGAGGTTGAAAATCCACCTCCGCCTGCTCATGTTCCTCCAATTGTACTAGCACCAATACTTCCTCGATGGGTCCATTCAACATGTGAAGCAGTTGGTGATCTTGCCAGTGATCCTAGAGATCAACGTCGAACACGTTCTCAGTTTCAGTGAGCCTCTTCTCTTTTGGCTCAAGTTTTTGAGAATCATGATCCAGAAACTTTTGCAGAAGCTTCAGGAAATCTAGATTGGGATGCAGGTATGGATGAAGAATATTGTTCCTTAATGGCGAATGATACTTGCGATCTTGTTCCTCTTCCAAAATGAAGAAAACTTGTTAGATGTAAATGGGTCTACAGAACTAAGTATGCATCAGATGGAAGTGTTGAAAGACTTAAGGCAAGGTTAGTTGCCAAAGGTTTTTCCCAAGTTGAAGGGATTGACTACAATGAAATGTTTGCCCCTGTAGCAAAAATGAACTCCATCCACCTTGTTCTTTCCCTTGCAGCCTTACATAACTGGGAATTCCATCAAACGGATGTCAAGTCTGCCTTCTTACATGGTGATTTACATGAGGAAATTTACATGGAACAACCTCCTGGATATGTTCAGAATAACTCTAGCCTTGTTTCTCTCCTTAAGAAATCCTTATATGGCCTTAAGCAAGCTCCTAGAGCTTGGTATGCCAAAATGGATAACTTTCTCCTTGACACTGGTTTTTCTAGATGCCATTCTGACCCCAATGTCTATACCAAGAAATTAGGAAACCATCTCATCATACTTGTTCTTTATGTTGATGATCTTATCCTTACTGGTAGTGACCCTAAACTTATAACCCATGTGAAATCCAGACTTAAGAAAAATTTTGAAATGTCAGACTTAGGACATTTGCATTATTTTCTTGGTCTCCAGGTATTGCAAATCAAAGAAGGAATCTTTCTTTCCCAGTCTAAGTATGCTTGTGACCTTCTTCATCGCTTCCACATGGAATATTGTAAACCAGCCCCTTCTCCCTTCTAGTCTGGAGTCAAAATTTATGCCACTTGTACTTCCCCTGAAGTAGATGCCACCTTGTATCGTCAGCTTGTTGGTAGTCTTTTATACTTGACTCATTCCCGTCCTGACCTTTCATTTGCCATTGGTTGTGTTTCCCGTTATATGCAAACTCCTTGTGAAAGTCACTGGAAAGCAGCAAAAAGAATACTTTGATATATTCGAGGTACAATTTAGTTTGGGATTCATTACAGTACAGGGGAGAAACCTTTATTGGTTGGTTTCATTGATTCAGATTGGGCTGGCGATCCTGATGATCGAAAGTCTACTGCAGGTTATGTTTTCAGTCTGGGATCTAGAACTGTCACTTGGGCTTGTAAGAAACAACAAGCTCTTGCTCTTTCTTCATCAGAAGAAAAATATTGAGCTGCCATTAATGCCAGTCACGAAGCTTTATGGCTTCAAAATATCCTTTCAGAGTTTGGATTCGAGTAACAACAGCCTACTCCACTTTGGTGTGACAATCAAAGTGCCATCAAGCTTTCCAAAGATCTAGTTCTACATCAGCGCAACAAACACATTGAGCTACACATGCACTTCATCAGAAATCTTGTTCATGATCATGTTATTAAGGTGCTCTATTGCCCTACAGATGATCAAGTTGTAGACATCTTCACCAAGTCTCTTACAGAAGTAAAGTTTTCTAAACTTCGGTCTATTTTAGAAGTTCAGGAATGTGTCCTTAAGGGGGGATATGCTCGAATGCCTCCTTCCTTCTCCTAATAGTGTCACTTTTGTAAATCCTTCAATCCTATCCCAAGTTGTTCTTAAGGGGGGATGTTAGGATATTTAGACACTTAAGAGTTAGTTAAGATAAACTTGTGTAATATATCCCTTAGGTAAAAGTGTGTTTCTTTAGTATGCATTAGTATGCATTTGTAAATATTCTAATCTGACGATCACGATATGTTCTAGACATAGAGTGATTCGACGGTTCAACTTCTCTTAGATCATACCTACCATTGATCCGTGGCTTAACACCTGATTAGTCTATGATCTCTATTTAAAGAGCATAGAGGGTCCTTGGCTAGTTGATCGATTATGAGAAGCTCATATGTAACTTTCTTTCTTTTGCATAATAAATTGCTCCAAGTAGCTATTTGGATGGGGCCGTGGACTGTTTCCCTCTCGAGGGTTTTAACCACATGAAAAACATCGGTGTGTTGATATATGATCTATTTGTGTGAAGCAGTTGCTGAAGGTGTTCGGTCTTTTGGGAGTACCTTGTGTACCCGAACAATAGTTGGTGTAGATGGGATATTGGATTGGAGAATAACCAAATAGGTAATCCGATAGTCAATCAAGGAATTCTTAAGGTAGCCATGAGAGGGGGACCAACATCTCCATATAGAGGGAAAACAAAAGATGTGCTTGGTAAAGGAGTCTCTTGGTTGGTAGTCCCAGAAGGCGAAGCCATAACTATGTAACAAAACTATCTCTCTCTTCTAAAAAATCCTAACTATACAGACAACAAGCGCTACTCAAACTAAAGAAACAAGAAAAATATGTGAGAGCAGTGGTTTAAAGGTTTGGAACCTCATGGGATTGTCAAACCATCACAAATCGCTATATATCGTAGGGTCCAACAGTAAAATGCAGTGAGGAGGATCAAATGTCCCTCACCTGAATACCTGACTACCTGGACGGTACGTGCGTAGCAATCTCCTCGAGTGTTTTTCTTGGTGTATTGCGACGATAAGACGACCTAATCGATGTACTCAGATGGTCACATGATTCCTAAAAGTGTCTCCTGATATACACAAGGTACATGGGAGCTCCACTCCATAGTAGTGCTGTATAATGCACAACCATTCACAAGGGGCATTTCAATATACAATCAAGTACATGAAGTACCTTTTGATATACCTCAAGGGTACATGGAAGGATCTTCTATATACCGACAGTACGTGGAAGAACGGTGTAGGTCTCGGGTTGCAGTGCAGGAAATAAATGATAGCTCCTACATTTAAAGACGCCAGAACAAGTCTCTAAACTATCACACCTTGCAAAAAAATTTTAAACCTAAGCTAGCGCTTAATTTTATCTTGAACGGTTAGGTCGATGCATGAGGTGAGGACATAGAAATTAAAACCATGCAGTATGATGTGAAAAATTTCACTTTAGCTTTAAAAGTATGCCCTAATTAAGGAAGGGAGAGAGAGGTTCAATTCCTTTGAAGCATAGAATAAATCCCATGCAAAAATAAAAGACACTTGCTTATATGACCCATTCCTAATTGAAACAAACAAAATCTTCCTTTTTTGAACTGAAAAAGAAGTGAGATCTCTAATGAAAAGCAAGAAAAGATTGTTACAACTTTATAGAAAAGTGTTTAGATTTTTCAACTAAAGTGAGAATGAACTATTCATAAATCCTACAATAACTTCCGTATGGATTTTCACAATTTATGAAAAAGGGAAAAACATACAAAAATCATGTATAACATATGAAGAAAAACTGAAATGAATCTTTTCTTGTTCTGTGAAAGAAGGACAGAAATAAGAGATCTAACAAAACCAAGTTCTATTCAATGCCAACTATGAAGCTTCAAATACCAACATCAATCACAATTCTTGAAAGTACCTATGTATTCATACACGAGCATAGGGGGTTCGGGGGGTGGGTGGGGAGGGGTTAAAAAAATTTTTGGCTCATTTTTTTTTTAATTTTTTGATTTTTGATTGAGTTTTCTCTTAAAAAATGAATTGAAGAGTTCAAAGAACAACTACAACTATCTAAAGCATGCATCTCAAATATCAAACAAGCATTTAAGAATCAAACACCAAATAGGGCTAAGAAGAATACCTGGCACCGCTTTCAGAGGTGTTGAACAGGGCGTTACCAGCCTGAGCATTGCTTCTTGTACACAGGAACAGAGCGATGGAACTGCTTCTATAGGTTCACACTAGAGAGTTACCAGCACCAACACTGCTTCTTTTACACAGAAACAGAGCGGTGGCATCGATCTATTCTAACAGGGAAAAGGCCGTGACAACTCCATAACCGCACTTATAACAAAACTCAGGAGCGGTGCCCGAGATGGTGATTTAAAAAATTAAAAAAAGCAACAAAAAAGTAAGCTATAGTCCAAATAATGAACCCAAACAATCAACAAAAAACCCAGTGAACCAAAAATAAATAAATCCAAAGGCAGACAAAGGAAAAACAATCAAATTCAAAGCAGATCTACAGATCTATAAATGGAAAAAGTAGATCTACAAATTTAAAATGAAGGGGGAGGTTTCAACATAACAATGATCCAGAATTTGAAGTATTCCCCAGTGGAGTCACCAATTTTGTTAGCCAGAAATACACACCTCCTGCAAAAAGAGTTGGTTCCCTAGATCTGAATGGTTCATGTCTAGAACAAAACAAAAACAACAAATGTTAAACTTCCCCTAGATATATTTAAATACATGAATGAAATGCCATGATACTTCTCCCAAAGGTTGTCCTTGCTATCCTCACAGAAGAGCTTGTAAAAGATGGAAAACAATAAGAGAAACATGATAGCATACAATATAATCAACTAGATCTATGCTCGTGACCAAGGAATCAAGCAATATATAGATATGAAACAATAAATATGGGAAATAAAAGACATTTTTTATTAGAAATGACTAGAGAGACTACAAACTTCAAGCCTTGGTGTTGAGAGTTCCTTCCAATGGCTCCTTGCCTCCAAAGACTCAAGAATGATTTTGATAGAGTTTGGGTATGCAACACAATTCTTCCTCCTTTTGCCCATGGGGGGTGAGCCAGTATTTAAAGGCATGGGATGATAGGTATGGTTGAGGATCTCATGGGTGAGATGGAGATAAGATCCTAAAAGGGAGGATATCAAGCTCCAGCTGGTCCTAAACCATAGGGATGAGGCTCCACAGAGGTCAGCTTCGAGAAGCCTCTCGAAGCTTCTCTTTTTGCCTTGAAAACTCGAGCACCGCTCTTCCAATGAAGAAAACATGCGGTGCTAAGGGGGTAATGCTTCTTGTACTAGGGATAGAAGTTGTGGCAGCTCTATTTGCTCATGTATTAGGAGTGGTGCTTCCCCAACACCACTTGAGTAACACTTTTTGTCAATGGAAGAGGAGAGTTACTAGCTCAAAACATGGAAAAATTGCAAGGGAAAACTTTGAGGGATCGGAGAAGTCAAGGGAATACCTATCTCAGAACATGAGGGTGATGAGATTTCAGTATAATGATAGGACATAAATTAGGATAGGTTAGGCATGGTGGAGTGCATGGGTGACTAGGAGAGGCTCTAGGCAGCAAGAAATGGTCCAAAAGGACCAAAAAGACCCCAAAACCATGCATGGGTGCCTCTAGTCAATCGGTTTCCCTAATTTAAGGGATGGGGAGCGCACCAAGGAATGAAAAATAATTAATGAGGGTGCACAGGCAATTGGAATGATCAAAAGAGAGCGCATGGGTTCATTTATGACTCCAAAACACCTAAGGAACTAAGATTGATCAACACAACCTAGTTTTGGACCATATAACATAAGCATAAGCAATGAAAATGTGTCCTAGGTGTATGAACATGGTACTAAGGTGGAATTATGATCTAACACCCCCCCTTAAGCTTGAATTAGTACAATCACATCATATTATTGAGGCCTTGGAAAGTAAGGCTCAAGTCACCTCTTACAAAAATTTATTAGTCCATCTAACCAAGCTAAGGAGGAAAAACTCATGGGAACAAAACCTCGCCTAAAAAATGAACATGGAGAAAAATATGAAAGTGAATATTGGCCATCACCATGTGTCACCCACTCCAAGGAGTGATCTCAGATAGGTGAATTTATTCTCTGTGAAGCTCTTGGTGAAGATGTTAGTAGTTTATTCTGCAAATGGGCAATACTGCAACGATATCACCTACTCATGCACCAAGATATTGATGTAGTGCATGTGTATCTCAATGTACTCGGTCCTTTGTCTCTACACTGGATCAATGGAAAATTTGATTGCACTTTTATTGTCACAACAAATGACTATGGGTGAATCAAATGCAAAACCAAGTTCCCCAAGAATACCTTGCAATCACACACATTGTGTAGGTGTGTTCATTGCTCGTATGTACTTGGCAAGAATGAATACATATGGTGTGTTGTTTATTTATTGAACATCATATGGGACCATGTGCAAGAATGAATACATAACCTGAAGTGTAATTTCTATCAATGGAATCTCCATCCCAATCAGAATCAGTAAATCCAACTAGTTCTAGTGGAGAACCAACAACATAGTGTACCTCTAAGTGCTTGGTTCCTTGCACATAATGCAAGATTAGTTTTGGATCCTTCCAATGGATATCATAAGGCTACCACATATATATTGAAACAACACACCTACATCATATTCCAAATCAGGTCGAGAGTGTGTAAGATACAATAAACTCCCAACTAGTTGTCTATACAATGAGCTGTCCACCAATGGAGATGCACCAAAATCACCTAGTTTTATTCCAGAGAGGAATGTGCACTTGTATGCCTTACATTTATCCACTTTGAACTTTAATAACAGGTCTTAAACATACTTTGGTTGGCTAACATTGATCCCTGCATCATATTTCTTAATCTCTAAGCCAAGAAATTGTTTCAATGATCCAAGGTCAGTCATGGAGAATTCACTGTGCAATGAAGACTTTATTGATCCAATATCTTTAGTGCAAATCCCTGTAATCAAAATATAATGAAAATACATCACTATGAACTTCAATAAATCACCATTAATATTCAAATATACATTAGGACCATATTTTCATCTTTCAAAGCCAAGCGAAAGAAGAAAATTGTCCATCTTGGCATACCAAGCCCTGGGGGATTTCTTGAGGCCTTAAAGAGACTTCTTAAACTTGCAAACAAGTGAAATATCATGAATGAAAACTTGAGAATTATGAATATAAATCTCCTCATGAATTTCACCATGTTTAAAAGCACTCTTTACATCCATGTGGTGAACCTCCCAACGCTTAGATGCAACAATGGCTAAAACTAGCCTGATAGAGTCCATCTTTGCAACCAGTGAAAATGTATATGTATAGTCCAATCCTTGGACTTGAGAGAAGAATTTGTACAAACTAGACTTATAATTTATATAAGAACCATCAACATCCACTTTGGTCCTATAGACCCACTTACATTGCACTAGTTTCCTCTTGGAGGGCAAGGGAACCAATTCCCAAGTCTCCTTGTCTGGTAAGGAATTGAAATATTCTTCCATGGTTGTTTTGCATATTGGGTAAAATGATTCTTCCTTATATGTTTGAGGATCAGATACAATCATCATAAATCATCTCTGTGAAATACTCAATTCACAGGTAGAGAAGGCATTGTGAAATTGAGATCTAGTATTCCTAGAGTCTAATGGATCTCCAACAAGATCACCGGCTGCTTGTATGGTTTTCTCAGCCCACTTTGGCCAAATGGGTGAGTCATGATATGGATGCATGTCATAATCATAATCAATATCAGAATCATAAAAATCAGAGGAATTATCATCACTTACATCATCATGGAATGGAGGATTTGAGCATTCCCCTTGAGCTAGTTCGATCTCCTGCATGGGCTCTTCTTCGAGCTGTACACTCTTTTTGATGAATGTTTTCTGAGATGAGGGATCCAATATCTTGTATCCATTTTCATATTCAACATATCCAACCATAATGGACTCCTTCAATTGAGGTTGCAAGGCATTTCTCTTCTCGGGAGGAATTCTATCCCAAGCCTTTGAGCCAAAAACCCCGAAATGAGAAACATTGGGCTTGTGACCACTCCAAGCCTCATATGGAGTTTTTTAATCCCACTATTTTTATGGAACTATTTTTTTTACATATCCAAAATATTTGATAGCTTTATCCCATAAATTAGGATTCAAATCCTTTGCTTCCATCATGCATGTTTCCATCTCCTTGAGAGCCATGTTCTTGCACTCTGCAACACCATTATGTTATGATGTGTAGGGAATTGAATGCTGCATTTGGATGCCACATTACTAAGAAATCTGCTGCAAATAATTATTCACATAATCCATACCATTTTCAGTCCTAAGAGCCTTGATCTTATTCCCACATGCATTCTCAACCAAGGCTTTGTACACTTTGAAAGTCTAAAAAACCTCATATTTTATCTTGAGAAAGTACACCCAGCAGTACCTTGAGAAATCATATATGGAATTCAACACATAACTTGAATTACCATATGAGGGTGTGGGAAGAGGCCCCATGAAACATGAATGGATCAGATCTAGCACTTGGACAACCCTCCTTGCCTTTCCTTTCTCATATCTGCACTCAACATGTTTTCCCACTACACACCCTTTGCATGTGCCATTGGAAAAATTGATGGTAGGAATCCCTTGAACCATGCCTTCCTTGCTTAGTGATTGGAGGTACTTGCATTTGAGATGAGCATATCTCTCATGCCACAACATTCTTGTCTCATAGGCACGTGACAAGAGCACATTCTTTTGTGAGTATGGAAGGAAGTGAGAGAATTTGTACATTCCCGAATCATGGTTAGCAAAACCCATTACAACAACTTGGCCTGTAGATATTTATGAGATATCCACATCATTTTGAGTAAATGTTACCCTCTTAGCTATACCAGTGTGTTTCATTTGATATATAGAGAGTAGGTTCGTTGCTAAATCAGGCACACGCAACACATTGTTGAAGTACCCATCTTCAAGATCAATCCTGCCAATCCCTTTGGCTTTGATTTTCTGAATCATCACCCATGAGAATTGATGGAACACTATAAGGATGTAGGGTTAATAAGGAATCATGCATGGAATCCATGTTCTTGAAGGCACCCAAATCTATGATGAAGGAAGAAGAGCTTGAATATCCAACAACTAAAGCATGTCATCTTTCCTTGTTGTCTGACCTTGAACCTCCCTCTTTATTCCTTGCGCCTTCTAGCAGTGGGATGTTGTTATTCTAAAGGAGTTGTGGCATCATGTCAATGGTCTTATTCATGCATGGAATCTTTGGATGCCAACCTTTGTGACAATAAGTGCATTTTTTCTTCTCTTACTTCTTCTTTTCTTTGTCCTTGCTAGGATTCGAAACCCCATCTAAAGATTTGGGCTTCTGCTGCTTCTTCTTCTCTTGCTGCTTTGAATATTTAACTTTCTTCTCACCTTTGGATTGATTTGAAACTCCTACAACAAGGGATTGATCCTTCGTAGATTTGACGGTACCCATTTGCACCAACTTGTCTTTTTCTTGAGTCAGTGACTCCATGAAGTCTGCTAGTGATGTAATCCTCCAATTTTGAGATGTGAGCTTGCTTGATTGGAATGTTGACACAAACATTGAATAATATGGCCCTAGCTTCGAAAGAATGGACAATATCAATTGCTCATCCTTATTTTCAATGCCACATTGTTTCAGCTGAAGTAGCAATGATTTGAACTTAGTGAAGAAGTCCTGGATCGTCTCAAAGTGGGTTGGGCTCAATGAGGTCAAATCATTTTCGAGTTGGTGTCCTCTCATATCACCAGTATTCCCAAATAATGACTCGAGCTTGAGCCATAGTTCGTTGGGTTTTGTTAGAATATCTACATGGAAGAGAATATCCCTTGAAATACTGAGACAAAGCATCTTGAATGCCTCATCTAGTTTAAGGAAATACTTCGATTTTTTCAAAGCAGAGTTGGGCTTGGCCTTAGTCCCCATGGTGACTTTGTAGAGGCCTTTTGACCTCAGCTGGATCACCATTTCGACTTTCCATTCGAAATAGTTGAATGGGGTAAGAAATACGTGAGTCTTCTCCATTCTTGCTTGTGTACTGAGTGACATAAACACTGGTTGTACTTGCAATGCAAACACTCAATTTTTTCTTAGAAATTCCCTAAACAACAAATCAAACCCTCTGGTTTTGACTTGCAGATCCAAATAACTCTGATACCATGTGAGGTTTTTCATTACACCAAAACTTACAGATGTTGACGAACATTTAAAACCAAGCACAAGGCCCTATCATCAGGAGTGGTGGTTAGTCCACATTTTTATATTCCCATAGGTGCGGCGGTTATACCATGCAGTTGTACCGATACTCTAACAATGAGGATCTCTATTCAATTGTTATTTATTCCAAGTTGGAATTCTAAAGGTATTAATATATTGGGGACTAAGGTTATTGAGGAATAATTTTGATGCAATAACATCTTAAACATTTTATGTTGTAGGAGAATAGAGACTTCATTATTTCCCCTGCAGGGTTATGATTCCGAGGGCATAGATTTATTTGATCCTCCAATTTTGTAGGACATAGGTTTTGTCTTGGTTTTTATATTTATGACTAAATGGATTCTTTGTTTATGGGTATTTAGGATTTTATGATTAATTAATCTTCATATAATTGAAACTCATTCCTAGATTCAAATTCATTTTGTCTAATATCATGAGGAGTTATTGTTGTCCATAAGCTATTATGGATCCAAATGAGTTTAATTGATTAAGAGAATTATGATTAACTAAAAGTGACTTAGCTTGACTATGTTGATCTCGCTCTCTAACTACACTGCCTTTCAGCAAAGCTGTACATTTTATGTCATTGTTTTCCATCCCACTTCGTGCCTTATGGAAATAAAATCCTAGCATAGTGTTATCTTCAGGGAAAATCTTGCAGTCACCCTCTATACCATGACTTTGGGGGCTTGTCACTTCAAAAATAGACCAAAGAGGATTGATATTTCAATGAAGAGACATGATGGAGATCTCGGAATTGTAAACAAGGAAGAGTGATGTTGTTGTTTATAGTTGGAAAATGCATACCATCAATTCTCACTTGTGACAACCCTATACAACCAAAGGCACCTTCATGGGTTGTGCAATACGATAGACAGGAAGGTGAGATTCTCCTGATAATTTTATTTCTAATCTCACATTTTTCCTTTCTCAAACATGTCAAGGACCTCCTTGGGTAGAGTCCCATCCTTATAGAACATTCCTCTAATATAATATTTTTCCTATGCTAATGTTCACTATCTCCAAGCAATTATTCTATGTCCTTATTGATTTTAGATGACAAAATACTTGCACTTTGTTGATATGGAAAATCCTCTTAAATGACACTACCTAGACAATATATATCTTTCAGTAAATGAATGTCTACTATGTTATCATGCCTTGGCTCAGAATTTTCCATATCGCCATTTCTTTTTTAATTAGAAGTGCATGGTTTAGCCACTCCATCACACTGAAATATATGTCTATAATCATTAGAAGTAGATTCCGTTACATCATTTTAAAACCTTATATATGTGTTGTAGTCTAAAATATTTGAACATAACTCAGTTCACCAAAACCTTGGTTGGCCAATAGAGTGAAATTGTTGTTGCACATGAGGACTTATTTTCTGACATTTAAGCCATGAGTTATGTTGTGGATTCATACATGAATCTTCTTTCAGCTCAACCATGTTTATGGAAAACAACTTGAAATTGGATAGAAGAGTTCTATCCAAATATTCAATATCAACATCTAGAAGTTTCTTGCTAGGGGAAACGTGCAAGGTTTCAAACTACCCTTTATCAACTTCATCTTGGATGGAAATCACCAAAACAAAATCATAAGATCCCACCTTACCTCCAGAATCCCTTGATTCCTAGAGTAGACAATTATTCATTAAGCAGTATTATTGCTTCTGTTTGGGTCATTGATCTTGAATACACTATTAACCTACTTACTCAAGATCTAGTATTTGTCAAGGGAAACATTTTTTGTCTAAATTTACCTGTATGAAGCAACCAATGTTTTTTCTTTTTATATTAATTCACATTTTATAAGTAGCCAATGTTTATTCTTATTATATTAATTTAAAACATTTTAAGTAGGAGAGGCATTGCATTGTATAGGTATGCATAATTTTTTTGGGTTTGGTCCATTTTTTTTCCTTAAAATTGTAGGCAGGAACACCCCTTGGGGTTCTTAATGCACTCTCTAGCTTTGGTGAAACTGTCGGTGCTCCCATGAGCAGCCACATGGATATTGATAAGGTGAGATAATACACTAATGGGAAGTACATCATATGCATGCATCATTAATCAACTGAATGAAGAATCATGATGAAGGTTTTATCACTTGGTGTTGGAATGTACTTAGATATCATTTACAGGGTCAACTAAAATTGGGAAACTTATTATGGAGGTCTCTACTAATAGAAACTTGAATCCCATAACCTTAGTATCGTAACCTTGGAGGATTACAATACTTGATAATAACTAGACCTTACAAATAGTATGTTGTGATTTTTGTAAGCCAATTCATGCATTCTCCATGATTTCCTCATCTTGCAGAAAATATTTCCTCATCTTCTTGGGCCTCAAATTCTCTACATATGGATCTCATATTACTTATAGACTAACATGATTTAACCTTTGGAGTTATTTTTTATACTGAGGGGGGGGGGTGTGAATCAGTATAAAGTACATATTTAACAAATTTTCTCTTCAAAATTTATTTCAATTCAATTTCAATCAACTAACAAAACACCAATGCACAAATATATGAGAAGCAAATCTGTGTGTGTGTGTGTGTGTGTGTGTGTGTGTGTGTGTGTGTGTGTATACTAGATGGGAAATATACTAGATGCAGGTTGTTCATATGTAATAAGTCATTAAGGTTGACCTGGAACGTAAAAGCCCTGGTGTAGTAGGTTGTTTGGTCATAATCAATCCTTACATTTATATATCTATATATGTGTGTGTTCCCATGTTGGAGATGATAAGGTCACAAATCACGTGAGTTGCACCTAGGAGGTTCCCCTTTAGTAGTAGAATGCATGTTGACCGTGTAGAGATGTAATGCAATGAGTTAGTAGAAGTTGCAGGTTACGTGAAAATATCCCGACTTACTCCTATTGTGATAGAATGCAGGTGGTTTGCATCCGGGCCGTGCTCTATGTCCTTTGTTATGTTTTGTTTTGTGTAGGACAAATAATATGATATGGATACCAAAATATAAATGTAGGGAACGCAGGTTATTGTAGTGGAAATGTAAATAAGGTCTTGAGATGTACCTACTTGATGATCTGGATACAATGAGATGATGGTAGGAAATGCGGGTTATTGTAGTAGCAATGTAAAGAAGGTACTTGTTAACCCAAAAATCCCCCACACAACTCTCAATGGCCTACACCACCCAAGGACACCATCCCACAACACTCATTTCACTCCATAAGACCTTCCATGACCTTCCATTTGACCCCCACACCTCCAGAAGAGCCCAAGGATGAAGAAAATTGCTAAAAATCCCCAAAATAAACCCCCAGGAGCTAAAGCCCTCAAAAAGGGGCTAAAGGCCCAAAAAAGGGGCTAAAGCCTTGACCAAGGGATTAAAACCCTTAAACCCCTTTGAAAAACTATATAAGGAGGGTGGGGGGTCACTCTCAAGACTCCTCATTTGCATATTGTTATGCTACCCGTGGATGCTTTGAGACCTCTTGCTCTCAAACCACCCACTCTCCCTCTCCTCCATCTCCATTTCTCCAAGCCATTGCTTCCCAACCAAGAGAGAGGTGCTCCCCTGAGCTAGGGCATGGTGGCCCATTTCCACCTAAGTGAGGTATAATCTCATTTCTATTTACATTCCTTTGCTTATTTTATTTTCTAACCAATATTTCCAGTTGTAGGTTTGCCATTAACATCATTTGCAGGTTGCTTCCATAGTAGTATAGGTTTCTTTTGCAGGTTTTGGAGGTGGAACCCTAACCCACTGTGTGCAGAGGGGTTCAACAATACTCCATCTCTTCTTTCTTTCTATTGTTGTCTTAGATATAGTTTATTTCAGCTATTATTTACTTGTTCTAGTGTAGCTTAGTTTAGTTTCAATTCGCAACTCTAGTTCAATCATTTTTACTTCCGTTTTTTACTGTTTTCTAAGGGTAGAAACCTACCCTTGTGCCCTATAGGCACAAGGGATCCATTTTTACCCTTGTAGTGAGGAGAAATTCTCACTACAGCTTTGGCGACTCCCCTAGGTCGATCCCACAAGATCCCTAGGCAAACAATTTCAATTTTTTCAGTTTTTACCCTAGTTTTCCAAATGTTAGTGTAGATTTGCTTAAATTTGCTTTATTTCTTGTTTTTTGTCAGTGCCGAAGCCTCTGCTAGGCCGAGCCGAGTCAGACTGACCCAGTACCAGTTACTGTCGACTAGATCTGACCCTGCAGCACCAAAAAATACCCCTTTCCGGAGCAGGTCGCTCTTATCGGGGGAAAAGGTGCAGGAAGACACACTTAGTTGGAAGACAGGTGCGCCTAGGGCACACTTAATCCTTAGTCAGGAGTGACTTCAGCCCAGGAGCTCAAGTTGTGGCTGTTTTGGCATTTTGTGTGACCCCTTTGCTCATTTTTGGGAAAATCTCGTGCCCCCCTCGCGGGATTTGGTCAGAAATGTGCGGCCTGTCACACAGAATTTGTTCTTGAGTTTAATTAGTAGCAATTTCTAGTTTTATAGGACTGTTAGTGTGACCCAGCCGCCTCTGTCCACCATTACAGGTCTGTTTATTTCAGTTTTCAATTTTTGCAAATAAATCAATGAACAATGTGTATATGCTAATCCAATCACTAAGGTTCAATAAAATGAATTAGCCTAACTAAAAGTAACATAAAATTAACCATCTTGCTTCCCCCTTCCTCCTCTACCCAGTCATCACCCTCCGAGGTATTCTGGGATACGACGAAGGGAAAATCTCATATAGATCTAGGCACTCCATGGCATTTTTCCCAAACCATTAAAACCAGGTGACCTGGAAGGTACGAGGGGTAGAGAAGGAGGGCTTCTCATGGTGCTAAGCATCCTCCCTGCTTGACCAACCTAGCACTTGGGAGGTGACCTGAGGATCTACGGATGGGTTTAGTCCCATTGTGTTGAGAGCCTAGCACCTTTTCTTGGTTGAAGAAGAATACCACAGAGAGGCAGACATTTAGTTAGGCCAACAATTCAGGGTTAATCACTACATTTGCTTACAAATTTCTGTTCATGTTTGCATAAAAAACCATGATGTGAGCTCTACCATGAATTCATAAACCATATTGCAAACCAAATAGCAGAACAAGCAAGCAAAACAACACACCATACCACATAATTAACCCAACTCAGTTCATGACACTGAGTGAGCCTTAAAATTTACCCAATTTACACTAAGTTCAATCAACTCTGCAGTCTTTGAGGACATAAGTCCCTGACTGCTATAACTATGGGAAGTACTTGGGCTCTACCCAGAAACTCATTGTGAGGAGTACCACAGGAACCCCAAAGTACTTGGCCATTGAGAGGAATTGCCAAATGAAACAGGAAACAACCCCTTCCGATTGAGTAGAGTCACCTGTGAGGAACAAGCCAAGCACTGTCTTCCAGCAGTATTGGTGGCTAAGAGACCACCTTCAGCCAGTAGGAAGCCATTGAAACCGGGGTCTGAATTTCATACCCACCAGTTTCATACACACAAACAAACACAATTGATCCTCCACGATCTTCCTCACACCTAAGAGGTGAACCACCACCATTTGGAACACTTATTCAGCACCGTCGTAGCTGTTCTCAGTGATCTCCTACACCATCCAAGGGCCACACAGCCTTTGATTCTGATTCAGACCCAAATCATTCTGAACTAGACCTCCACCTTGCACCATCTAGCCCCATGGCTACTGCAAATACGGATCCATTTTCTGGTCTAACCTTAGCAAGTGGACCCATGTCCACATCACAACCAGTCACCCACAACGTGGCAAGCTGTCCAAGCATAGTCATGCAGACTGTCATTAGCCAATTTCCACCACCCATAATGACCAACCAAGCTGGTCCAGTGGCCACACATGGTGGCAGTGGCCCCTCCACACACATAGTCCCACCTGCCACATAGGGGGGCAGTGCACCAACCACCCACATTCCCCCTACCGCCATGCAAGGGGGAGATTCCCCCTCCACCCATACCATCCCTCCCACAACACTTGGGGCCATTGGCCCATCAGCCATGGTACCACCACAAGCACTCCCAACCATGTAGATGCATTATGCACCTGCAAACCTGACTCCCATTGCAGCCCCATCCCACATCAATTTGGGGTCAAATATGCCATTCATGGCTTATTTGAACTTTCCTGACTTGGAAATATTGATGAATGACCCCATCCGTCACCAATATTTTTGGCCACCCATGCCAACTAAGCTACCTTCAAACATCCCAAAGTTTGAAGGAAAAGCCAGGGAATATCCCCAAAATCATATAATGACATTCCATCTATGGTGCTCATCCAATAGCATCGTAGAAGACTCCATTAGGCTGAGGCTGTTCCAACGCACCCTTGCAGGTGCCATGACCAAATGGTACATTGAGCTTCCACAAGCCAAGTACCCCGACTTCAACTCTTTATCCTTCATGTTCCTACAGTATTTCCAACTCCCTGTCAGATATGACGAGGGAGTGGAGATCCTGTTATCTTGTCGCCAAAACATTGCCACTCACATCACTGATCATATCCATGAGTGGTGGCATCACCGTAGCTTGTGTAAGATCCAACTTGATGACAGGATATTCTTAGATTGGTTCCTCAAGACTTTTCTCCCACCCATCGCAAAGGACGTCGCATCGAAACGTCCCCAATCTGAAGAAGAGGCCATATTGAAGGCCCAACAATTTGATCTCATTTACGCCCAGTCTGGATACTTGTACACTGTCATTCCAGATGCTCCCCGTCCAAGTACCTCTTACCGCGATGCACCGAGGGCATCCTGCACAGTGGATGGCATCATAGGGCCAGTCTCCCAACAACCACAGCCTCGACCGACACCACCTACCGTGGCACCACAACCAAGCAACACCGCTAATATTGCTTACCAAAACCAAGATCCGAACTATGCTAGAATGATGTCTCAGTCTGGAGCGACAAATTCCTATGCACAACCTGTGCCATTGCAGTAGGCTCAAGCTATGGCTTGGCCAACACAGTTGTATGTGGGGAAAACGCCCACATTTGTGGCATCGCCACCCTTACAAATCTACTATGCACCACCAGTGCAACAAGTCCAAGCCCCCGCCCCCGCTCCTCCTGCTCCACCCGCTCCGTTGGGACAAGTGTTTGCATAGCAAAATTGTCCCAACCAGCCTGCCCCCAACAACCAACAAGGGCAAGCTAGAAATAACCAGCACTGCAACCAGGGAAACAACCAACCACAGAGAGGAGGTCAACAACCGAATCCTCCCAACAATGCTGCAGCAAACCAGCCATCCTATAATCCCCCATGACCAAATGCACCAAGGCACAATGCCCCATTGCACACAAACCAACCATGCACACTCTGTGAGGTCTATGGGCACTATACATTTGAGTGTCCCCTCATGGGTCACGCGAAGCAGGCCATTTGAAATGAGGCCCAACAGGCTGCCAATGCTACAAATCAAGCACAACCCAACCCGGTACCACAAGGACCTCCTCCCATGGTGCTTCAGAACCCACTACCAGTCCAAGGATTGGTGGCAACCGCTACCCCTTCCCAGTCCAATCCCAATGCTCCTGGGGCACTGCCCACAGCCAAAATAGGTGTCCACCACCTGATGACCATGACCACTAAAGAGGTCAACTTACAAACTAGATGAAACCAATATGGTACCACTACCGAACCTATTGACTCATCAACAAAATCTACGTATAAGACAACCAACCTACCTCTCCAGTTACCTCCGTTCCTGCGCCCCCCCATATGCAGAATCGCCAATAATTCCATAGCTAGAGCCACAGTTAGCTATAGTGTAGTGGATGATTTGGCCCAAACGCCAACCGCCATGTCCGCTCTTGAGGTACTTAAAACATGCCCAACACAGCGAAAAGTGCTACTAGCCACTCTAGGGGTAGTAGACCCCTTTGATTCCAAGCTAATCAACTTTGACACAAAAAATGGAGAACCATGCATGCCCTCCACTATCGTCTTCCAAATCCCGATATCCATCTGGAACTTGGTTGTGCATCGATGCATAGTGGATGAGGGGGCATCCATGTGCGTCATGTCTACCTTGGTGTGGCAGAAGATTGGATCACCAATTCTGCAATGATCGTGCATGAATCTGTGGGCTTATGATGGACACCCCACTAAAGCCCAAGGAATCCTCCCTCATGTCCCCATAATGTTAGTTGGGAAGACAGTCATGATTGACATTGAGGTTGTCAACGCTCAACTGGATTACAAACTCCTCCTTGGGAGGAGTTACATGTACACCATGTGAGCAGTCATGTCAACTATCTTCCTCCTCATGATGTTCCCCCACGAAGGGAAGATTGTGATGGTTGACCAACTCACCTACCATGATTTGCAAGGGTTAACAACACCTGCCAACGTTATCCCTACCATCACCACCACTGAGCCGCAAGGGGAGACCGCACATGCTAACATCATCCCCGTAACCAACACTATGGCTGAAAACACACCAGCTTCCCCACCGTTGAATGTGGGCCTTGGGTTGTTTACCGATCCCTCCATGATGGCTCCTTTCTCGTTGGTGTCACCACCACCAACACAAAAGCAAACTGCGGACTTGTACATGGTCTCATCAAGCACCACTGCACCCAAACAGGAACTGCAGCTGCAACGCCAACAATAGCCACAACATCACCCGTAGTAGCAGCATTACGCGTAGCTGCAACCACAACCTCACCCCCCCATGCAACTAGCCAGGAGTTTTGTGGGCTCATCTCCAGTCCACATGATTCCCTTCCTCTTTCACCCACCTGGTGTCATGAGCAAGCCGGTAATGGCCACTTTAAGCCTACCTAACTTTACGTTGGGGATTCCAGTGTGGTATCTAGATCCACCAGCTCAACCACCAATGCCCCAGGTTGTGCTAACTCTGGTGCAACCTATCGCGGTTGAGTCTCACCCCCCACTCGGTCAGCATAGACCAACCACTGCACCCACATCTAGACCACCCCAACCCAAAAAGGCCAGGGGAAAGAACACCAATGCCATCATAGAACTAAGACAAGTTCCACCTTGTGTAGTTTGCAAACAATAGGGCCATCCAAATCAGGATTTCCCTGAAATCCTAGTGATCTGTGTGCATCTAGATGCCATGGAAATGAACAAAAACATCCCCGTGGTTTAACTCCCAACCGCGCCAGTAGTAAAAAACAAGGCATTAAGGACAAACCATGCTTGCACCCTTTGCGTCTTGTATGGACATTACTCCCACCATTTCCAAGACCTGTCCGAATTTTGAATGGCTCTTGCTGACCTCTGTCACCATTCCCTTGAGTCTGAGATCACCTTGATTGAAGAAGTTCACCCACCACCTCCTTCGTCATACACCGTGTCCATCTACATGATGTCCAGTTCTGCAGACCCTCTTGTCTCCACCATCACCGACGGTCCATCAGACCTGTCTCTTCTATTGTTTCCCCAGCCACAGCCGTAACCTCAGTTACCAGGGAAACAATTGGGTTCATTCCCACTCAACATGATCCTTTTCCTTTTCCTTTTCCTTTTCTTTTTCCTACCATCTAGGGTCACGAGTAAGTCTACCTTGGCAACCCTCCATCTATAGGATTTCACACTGCGAGGTCCTGTGTGGTACCTTGAACCACCTACCCTACCTCTAAGGCCCCAGGATGTGTTGACTCATGTCCATCCAATTGAGATGATGTTGCACCTACCTCCAAGTCCATCAAAGACTCCTCCCATCTCCAGGCCTTCCCCTCTTCCTCCAACAGAGACTAGGGGCAAGGCCACAAAACCCACAACCAATACCATTTACATGATCTCGACCACCATTTTCCCATCCATCTCGTCGGCTGTGGAAGGTCCACCTGATCTATCCCAGCACCACTTACATGACGACGAGGAGATCTGTAAGACCACCTCTGGTTTTACCCCATTCCCTTTAAACCATAGTATGGAATTGGTTCTTCCCATAAAATACCAAATTCCATCACCCCACCTTGCCAATGACCTTCGTCTTGGCAAGGGGGCATACCTCTTCGTTGAATTTGATGGACAACTCTTGGAGAACCCCCGCAATGAGATCTACCTCAAGAAATTTTACACTTAACATAACTAATGAGTCGCTTCAGTTTATTTTCTTGTTTTCCAACGTTTTTCAGCACAAATCAGGGGTAGCCGCCCATTAGCTGCTAATCCAAAGTAACCCAGAACCAGTTCGAGACACCTCTCACACCTCCGGGCTCAAATTTCCATTTTTGAGACCATCATCTCATGTTTAATTAGTCAAAATTGGGACCATTTCCCACAAGTCACCTCAATTCATGAGCCATGACATGACGATGCGAGTGTCTACGGACCGGTACTCATATCACACTGCCCAATCACAACTCATGCGAGCGGTCGGGCCACCGCCCGTTAAGGATTGTACTATAATTTTTCATTTTGTATTTATAATTGTCTTTCCCACCGCACCTTACGCGGACATATTTGGACCATCATCCACAAACACCTTTATTTTTCTTCCATGTATTTGGCATAGAAGCATCCTCGGGCCACCGCCTGTCAAGGACTGTAATTTTAGCTTTTATTTTATTTTATTTTCAACACATAGATTGTCTTTTCTTTTTACCACACCTTACACAGAGCTCTGGACCATTGTCCACAAAATGCTTTCTTTTCTTGCACGCATTTGGCATATAAATTCCTCCAAACTTGTACTTACATCGCATGTAGTCAAGTCTGTCTACTGCAACACACACACACACTCTCTTGACCTCTGTCTGAGAGCCACCTTGGTTTGTGTGCCTCTGCCGCACCGTCTCGTAGGCCTTTGCCATGATCTATCCCATGCATGTAGTGGTATGTTTGAGAGCCTTTTGCTTCGTCCATACTGCGTGGATGGACTTTAGACCTCTGTGCACTATCCTGACATGGGGCACCACATGTGCCACCACCGGTTGACCGCTTTGTAGTTTCATTTAAGATCTTTTCTGACTCCTTAAAACAATGAAAAGATCGTCGAGCACAACCGATTCCTTTCCCACTCGCTAAAGTATAGGAAAGGGCGTCTACATTGTCTCGTTTATCTCCTTTTGTGGACCATGTAGACCATTTCATGAAAAGGACCCCCTTGGCACACTCAAGCCAAGGCCATTCCCCTCTGCATACTTTTGTGCTTTCTCGGGCAGAGGGGCTGCACTTTACGAAAAAGCTCACCATCGATTGTTGTTAATCTCTTTTCCAACCATCTCAACAAGAAAAGATCACTGAGAAAACATGGTTTTGTTCATGCTCGTAAAAGTATTTGAATGACTGTCCACTCAGTATAGGTTTAACCTTTTCCGGCCTAATTGGACTACCAATGGTAAAGAAGTCTCTCATCCCCTCCAGGATGGGTGAGATCTCCTATGTATACTTTTATCCTTTTTGGAGCACAGGAGACTACCAATGAAAAAGAGCCCCCACTGGAGTCTTCTTCGTGCTTTCAGACTCTCTAAAATTGAAAGCACCATTGAGCATTTACCTTCTCGGGCTCGCCAAAAATCCATGAGATCGTACCACAATGGTGTCCCTAGACACCACCACACAAAAAATAGTTTGGTATCATCCCCACATTGGGTCGCCTTTGTTTAGAGTACTTTGCAATGTGTCTTCCTTGGATCCCATCAGTATCGAAAGCATCCACCTCCTCCAAGTATTTCCCATCTGCAACGACATTCCCGGTATTATAGCTATGATCCCACTCCCTTGAGTCAGTTTCATTTGCTGCCTGGTCAAGCCCTGTCGTCATACTCTGAACAAAGGAAGTTTGAGTCTCCCTGCCCCCCTGCCCTTGTTCAGTTTTCCTTTCCCCCCTGTCCCCCCCAATTCAGTGAGTCAGTCCGCAGATTGCTTCACACCTTTCAGTTATCCCTCGTGCTCCTGGTCAAGGAAACATCATTTCCTTGGCTAGGGGCAGGTCTCCCTCTATCGACACCAACACACATATTCCAGAGGATACACCCAGAGGTCCCTATACCTTGGTTTCATTAACATCATGAATGAGTTCCTTGGACCACTTGAGAGGAGTCCTTAGTGCCTCTTGGGATGGTTGTTTCTCACGTGCTCGACTTCAACTCCATCATCGCACCGTTGAGATTCGTACAGGGTTTGTTCCACACAGTACTTGGTTGAAGATCTCAGACGTCACCCGACTCTAGCACATTGATGAGTACACTCGAGGGACCTAAACAGGTTATGTCCCTTGTGATTTTCGAGTTGCGTTGGAGACAGTGCTTAGAAGCCCCAGCAGTGCTTCAATATATGTTTATGATTGAACCAGCATAGTTGTACCGTAGAGACTCTGAATCTCAATCAGTGAGTTCACATAGCTATGTACCAGATCCAACAGATCGTTAGTCATGAAGATATAGCATTCCATGAGAATTCCATGGGTCCAATGTACCAGATCAGTATTGTATTCATCCTCACATAGAGGTAACCAACATTGTAGCATCAGTTGTATATGATCGACCCTTGTATTTTAGGGCATAGATCAAATGATTCTTTTGACATTGTCATGAGCATGGGAATGCCCGCCTCGTCCATATACATGTCACACATTTATTGTATCTCACCCATTGATGGGAACCAAATTAATACAAAACCAAAAGCCACCATGCCCCAGCCCCAGAAGCACCACCTCTCGACAACAAATCCTGTGATGTCCATCGGCCATACCTTGAGCTCCTGCCCTCACACATCAGGGGGCAATCTGTTGACCCAAAAATCCCCCACACAGCTCTCAATGGCCTACACCACCCAAGGACACCATCCCACAACACTCATTTTACTCCATAAGACCTTCCATGACCTTCCATTTGACCCCCACACCTCCAGAAGAGCCCAAGGATGAAGAAAAGGGCTAAAAACCCCAAAAAGGAGCCCAAGATAGACCCCCAGGAGCTAAAGCCCTAAAAAAGGGGCTAAAACCCTGAAAGGGGCTAAATTTAGGGTGAAAGGGGCTAAAGGCCCCAAAAAGGGGCTAAAGCCTTGACCAAGGGCTTAAAACCCTAAAACCGCTTGGAAAAACTATATAAGGAGGGTGGGGGGTCACTCTCAAGAATCCTCATTTGCATATTTTTATGCTGCTCGTGGATGCTTTGAGACCTCTTGCTCTCAAACCACCCACTTTCCCTCTCCTCCATATCCATTTCTCCAAGCCATTGCTTCCCAACCAAGAGAGAGGTGCTCCCATGAGCTAGGGCATGGTGGCCCATTTCCACCTAAGTGAGGTATAATCTCATTTTTGTTTATGTTCCTTTGCTTATTTTATTTTCTAACCAATATTTCCAGTTGCAGGTTTTCCATTAACATCATTTGTAGGTTGCTTCCATAGTAGTATAGGTTTCTTTTGCAGGTTTTAGAGGCGGAACCCTAACCCACTGTGTGTAGAGGGGTTCAAAAATACTACATCTCTTCTTTCTTTCTGTTGTTGGCTTAGATATAGTTTATTTCAGCTGCCATTTACTTGTTCTAGTGTAGCTTAGTTTAGTTTCAATTCACAGCTCTAGTTCAGTCATTTTTACTTCTGTTTTTTACTGTTTTCTAAGGGTAGAAACCTACCCTTGTGCCCTATAGGCACAAGGGAGCCATTTTTACCCCTGTAGTGAGGATAAATTCTCACTACAGTACTGGCCTATACCTACATGATGATATGATATGACAAGAACACAATAGGAGAAACATGTTATTACAATGGCAATGTAAAGAATGGTCCTGGTCTATACCTATGCGATGGCTTGCTTGTGGGTATGATGAAGACCTCGATGAGCTCTAGGCCTACACACAACATGAAAAAGGCCTGGATCTGTAGAAACTTCATATGATGGATAGAAACGATAGATTGAACAAGATGAGGACAATGGAAGCAATGACGATGATGACTTAATGATGCCTAGAGGTGTTGATGACTATGGCGAGAGAATACCTTCCTATTTAAGAGGGAGTGTTGTTGTAATTGTAACTTTAGAATATATTATGATATATATCACTATTATATATTGTTGTATCAACCCCATCAGAGATTTGTGTTCCTCCTTTTGGTGATGTCATCATTATCTATGGTCACTGAGGTAAATCCTCCATTGTAAGTCAAGGAAATAGTCCCTAGGTTAAATAAAGGAAAATGTATTTGTGAGTATTCTTCGGTAGGTCGACCCAAAAGGTAACCTAGGCAACCTAGTAGTTGAGTTAACAATTCAATGGAAGAATACAAATAGGGAGGTACCCTCCTCATTTTTCACACACTCACTTTCTATCTCATGTGCTCCTTAGGAGAGAGAGGAAGAGGAGGGACAGAGAGATGTTGCAGACACATTTCTCTTAGGTTATTCTATCTTGTCATCTTGTCTTTGTGACAAAACTATTCTAAGGAAGTTTGTGGGGTTTTCTCCTTTATGGTTTCCTTGATGAAAATATTCATGTCTTGTGTATCTTTGATGTATTTTTGTGCTTGTTATTCTTTCAGATAAAGATCCTAATTAAATTAACTTAGAAAAAACTAACAGGAAGTACTTATCATCGTTCTGCACATATAGGAAATCCTAGATGAATGTTTTTTCAATATCATTCCCATGACATCGCTATTACTTGCACACATTGTTCTGCTATGAGGATAACTCCCAGTTGGACTCATTTTTTCATCATTTGTGCATGATTTTACAAGCTAATAGTTGAGGTACAAACCAAATGTGTTGGTAGATGACAACATAGATGATCACTCCATGTGTGTTCCCATTCTTGTGCTAAAGCATCTATAAACTTCATCTATGGATGCTTCCTTGGATAAAATTGAATTTACTGGATATTCTCCCATGTGCGATAATCCTATGATATGATGCATCATCTCTACATTGATGGCATAATTTTGTTCAAGCCAGAGGTAACCCCCATGCAACATTATCAAAAGGAAGTAGGCATAAGCATTTATAGGTGGGTGACATCCGAATTGCGGGATATCAAGGAGGTTCATTATACCTAATCTATACATGTTCACCACCTGGTCTTGTGGAATGACCCCTTCTACACCATATATACCTTTGATGATCTATGCATAATGATTGAAGCTGGAGTCTATGAACTAGGTTCCATCCTGTATATTGATTTCTAATGCTCGTAGTAGGGGAACCTTCCCCAACAATGGCTATCTAATATGTACTTCTGCAGGTATATTGACCTTAGGCATTTAAGCTGCCTTGGGATCCTTTGCTTTGGTGCACGCTTTGGTAGGGGTATTCATTGGAATGCTTGATGTTATACACATATTCCCATTGTGGTATCACATAATGTCTCTCCATTGTGCTCTCATTGAATGTATAGAATTCATAAACATATTTTATCTACACTATGCAACTTAATGCAATATGAAAACTTACTTGCAACTAATGCTCAACTATGAAGGTAAGAGTTAAGTTTATGGTCTGCTAATTCAAGACCAGTTTTGTTGGGTGATTTCGTAAAGCCTAAGGTACAGAATCATCAAGATGCTAAACAATTGATGGCATCATTCCCCTAGGTAAATCTATTGAAATTCTATTTTTCATATTGAGTAGGCCCCTGTGAATAACCCCATTTAAATGATTAGGCCCCCAATTAGGATCATTGAGTAGGTCCATTGAATAGCCCTAATGATTGCCCCTTCTTGTGAGTATTTATAGGTCCTTATGTTTGGTATCGATCGATAATACTACCAACACTCAAGCATCTATTCTTCCTCCCAAGGTAACCCCCCTTATCTGTATATGTGGGGACTCAATAAGTAACTAACCGATGCCACTTCCCTCCCATTGTTGACTGGAATTATCTCAAGTGTGACTACAACTGAGTGTCTATCGCATTATCCTCATCAACAGGTGCATCATTTGAAATATCTGGTCTACCTAAACTTTGTTCCTTGCCCCCAGCAGTGTTGCTAAATATGGTAGCCATAAGCAGATCAAATATCATAAGGCTCCCTCCCTCTAGGTGTGTTAACTTGCATTATATATGGATATTATCCAAAATGGGATGCTACCATATATCTGTTGGGTTGATTTAACTCAGTCCTCAGTTTGGTACTCTGTTGTTGAGTCTAACTGGCCAACAATAGTCAGAACCACGCGTATTTGTGTGTTATTCACTGCCCAACAAGTCAAATTCTTAGCAGGATGGAAACAAAATTGCTTACATCGAACCTAAATGGCAAAAATAATAATTTTCCAAACTAAGTTTTTTGACTTTGATTTTGAATATACTTACTTCCCCTTTTCAAAACCTATGTATTTTTTTGTTGGGAAAGTGGTTTATGGCGGCATCGTTGCAAGACTATCCAAAACAACAAATTGTTATGTTAATTATATGAATTCTTACTGCCCATTTCCAAATTCTTTGTGTGTCATTATTGAGGTTGTGGGTTATGGTGGTTTTATATGCAGTGCTGCCCAAAACAACAAAATTGTACTTTTAATTTTGTGCATTCTTACTTCCTATTTTCAAAATCTGCATGTTTAATTGTTGGGGAAGCAAGTTATGGTTGCTTTGTATGCAATGTTGCCCCAAACAACAAAATGGTATAATTATGAGTATTCTCACTAAGTTACAACCCATTTTCAAAACCTGTATTTTATTGATGGAAATCCTGTTATGGTGGGTTCGTGAGCAGCGGCTATCCAAAACAATAAAATGGTATATTTAATTCTAAGCATTAGTACTTCCCACTTTCAAAGTCTCTGTGTTGCGTCACCGGAGAAGGGGATTATGGTGGCTTTGTATGTAATATTATTCATTTGCAGGTAAATGAAAATATTATTTTTGGGGAATTAAAGGATATGGAATGGGACAATATCTATAAATTATGTTACCCTTGTACTACAATTGTGTGAAGAGGCCATCTTGTGCTGCATGGTGAAATTGAAGTTGAAACATAGTGATGGAGTAGCTGTAGGAAGATATTGGGTGACGAATGATGCTGAATTAATATGTCAACAACAAGGAGGCATTAATGCTAGCTTTGTACCTCCATTGAATTGTTCAATGGTAGACAAGGGGATTTATAGACCAGGTTTCCCCAACCATGCAAACTTTCCATTTCTGAAGACCTTAAAGCTTCGCTCTATAATGTAAGTAGTATGGTTGAACTGGAAGTGCTTCATTCCTATCAATTTCAATGATGATTGTTGGCATTTCATGGGGTTATTGATGCTAATTGTTTATACTAATAGTGAATAATGTTCTTTCTCTATTTGGAATTCATTGAAGAATAAGCACAACAATTCAGAGATAGGAAAAGATGGAGATAACTAAGATGTCCTGGTTGTATTCTTTTGCAATTTGTAGGCATCAATACAATCATAGAAATATATGGAATGTTTTGTGCTCAACTTTTGGATTTATTGATTCTTCTCCATTTTTTCCCCAAACAACAAAATGGTAAAATTATGAGTATTCTCACTAAGTTACAACCCATTTTCAAAATCTGTATTTTATTGACATTGGATTGGGTAGCTCGATTTCCAAGTACGTTTCAGGGATCAACTCTTCCTCAATTGTTTATAATATTTCCCTTCTTAAAATCCTTTTTTTTTTCACTCCCACGCCAATCTGTAAAATGTTCTTAGTGGACCGAGTAGTTTTCCCTCTGTGGTTCCTGTGACCAGATCTCACTCTCGCTCTATCATTCTAGCCTCTTAGACCCTTATAAATTTAACTCCCATGTGTTATGTTAACAAGAGATGGTGTCCTATACCCTCCTGAAGGATCATTTTTTTTGTTCGCTCCCATCTCCATTTTATTTCCGTCCTTCCTCACTATGCTTAGAGTCCCCTCTCCAGTGATCCTCGAAAGGGAAAACCCCCTGTCACTAATAACATGATTAAGAATGAAATTTAAGAGAATCAATCCTAATACTTTTGCACTTTTTCCTCGACCCAACCCTCACTCAAACATAATTCCATGTGTTTTTACATATTCTTTCCAAAACTCAGTAACTTAAATAAGCAAAACCTATAAGGGAAAACTGAGGCATGTTTGTAAACAAAAGTGATGATAAATTCATTAAATTTAATATGTCTAATCTGCATAATCAAACCTCCCTGTTGTAAATGGTAAATTTTTTGTTCATCCCACTTCATCAAGGATGTATACCAACATGACCCAAACAATAACCAAACCTAAAATCCATGTAAAGTTCCATGTAGTGCCGATGAGAGTACAATAAATTCATACCCAGTTCATAAAGCAAATGAAATCATAAGAATAACAAAATATGAATGGAACCACACGACAAAGTATTTTTCCAATTTATGCCAAAAACAATTGTTGAAAATTTTCATAGGTCATAAAATCTTACATTGGATTTAGAATATTGATATATATTTAGGGGACTGACATTGAATGCCATGAACGAAGATACACACTGAAACAAATAGATGCAAACACTATTTGCTGTGATAAGATTTTGTCATTGGTGTGGTGAACAAAAAGGCAAACTTTTCATCACTTGATGAGAGAACATGAATGTTATAATGGGTTAAAAAACTTCTATTTGGTTATTGTATACCCAAGTTGTTATGGGATTATTTGAGGAGGTGTAGCTTATATAGGTTATCTAGGGTAGGAAAACATGGATCATATGGGTTTTCATAGTGATCACAGGTTGGAAGAAATATTATCCACATAATTGATGTTGTTGTTAACTACTTATTTTGGGAATTACAGTCCTTTCTAATGGTGAAAAACAGAATAGGGGGATATTTTTCCCCATAATGGCATGTTCTTCCCTTGTTTATTATTGTTGTGTGGGGATTTGATAGACCTGCTTGGTATGTTTCCCAGAAACAGAAACTTCCCAACTCCAAAAACTGTCGAGGGTGTTTCCCCTGCTGGTATACACCCAACATATCATAGGCTATATCAGAAAAGCACCCAGTCAACAAATTCCCCAAATGGGTCTTTTGGGTATAGATCCATGCACCTGGCAGTATTTGCTTAGTAAAGGTATGGGTGTGGGAACCTGTACAGGCACCTAGGAGGCCAGATATGTCCACCTAGTAATGAAGGTATATGCATTCCATCCCAAATACCAACTTCCATTGTGAGATCAATAAGATTGACCTGCTTAGTAAATTTTACATTTTAGGAGTAAGATGTAAACCATTGTCGACAATTCAACCAAGGGAATCACCCAAAATGAGAACATCCATATGATAAATAAATAATAAAATTAGCCATGTCGTTGTTGTGTGCTTTTTGAAAATGGGGAAAATGTAAAATCAATATCTTGAAGTGTGATTCTACCCAAGTACAAATCTTTTACATGATCCATGCATATGCTTATATAATTTCCTTCAAAGATTGGATGAGTACTACCCAAACCAACTAGGCATATTTTATGATTCAAACGAGAATTATGTTCTTTCCTATTTCCATATATGGAATACAATTTGGTATTGCAACAAGCAAACATAGAGCATCTAGCAGATGAACCAACATGTTTATTGAATACTAAAAGCGATAAGATATTACCAAGATATGTTTTGTCACTAAAACAGGAGTTACCAAATGATAAAATGTCAAATTTAGATGAGGATCTTGATTCTGTTTTGTCAAATGAAGGTATGGAATTGAGTTCTTCAACAAAGTGTTCTAGAATCTGATTACTCGATGTCATGTGCTTCACTGCAAGGGTTAGAATACATGAATGTTTTACATGTTTACTAATGATTCTCTTGACCATCGATAAATTTTTGCAGTGAAAAAAGTAATTGATCAATCTCATGGCAAGCCCATAATACCAATGAATGATTTGTAAGTATTCTTGATAAATGAGCGCATGTAGACATTGAGGATTCCATTTCCTATTTAAAAGTCCAAAATGGATGAGACTACTCTTGATACTATCAATAGGTGCATTTATTACAATTAACAAAGATCATTAGTAGTTAAACACCCATGTCACCAAAGTGTAGTATCCTTGGAGTTTTCCACCTAATTGAGAGTTACATTTCCATTAAATTGCAAATCATTGATAATTATCTCAGGTAGATAAATGTTCTCGACCTTCAATATTATCCTCCCCTTAGAGAATTTACCCTTGAAGCTAGTTTGACACATGAATCTATGGAATTGGTATTTATGGTTCAAATCTTCTTTCCAATCTGGTCTCTTGCATATTTGCATCAAAAATCCTGGGATACGTGGGTTTAAGGCCCGTCATATTTTTGCAACAAAATAGATTTTACTTTGCCAGTATCCTCTTCATTAGGCTCCACCGAACAACACAAACTCCCTCAAGTTGTTCAGTCTACAAATATATTGCTTCTCATACAATAAATGCAAGCTTTTCACATACAATCCCCAAATTTCAAGGCTTAATGTGTTTAATCCTTAAGGTGTCATATATGCTTCAATTCTATGTTACCATCAACTACATGTGTAGGGACTATTTCTAGAAAAAAAAAATCCTAGTATTGAAATCTCATAAAACTATTCATATTTCCCATTTCTGGGCAGGAAACTCATTTCTTAAGAAATAGTCAGCATTTCTTGGTCATTTCTTGCAGGTTTCAAGCCCATGAGAATGGTCGACAGAAAAGACCCAAAAATAAACAAAAACCATAAAATACAACACACAAAAATAAACAAAAGTAGAAAAGAAAACATACATACTTAAGAAGGATAATGAAAAGTAAATTTCTCAAGGAGAGTTAAAAATACTAAAGATCCTTTTCAAAAACTAAAACCACCTCATTTGTGACATTGTTTTACTGCAAAAATAAGCCATGAAAGCAAGGAGAAACCATATGGTTGGAACTTGGAGGTTGGATCAGAGAATGTCACATAGTTGGAGCCTTGGAGTCTAGAGAATTCTAGCTTGAGGATTTTGACCTGTATCAGAATCCACAATATAAACATTTTGGACATCTTTGCACAAGGTTGGATTGAAACTAGAATTTTTCTTTGTTGGGAATTTTAAAATTTTATATGTGTATTATTTGCATCATGAAATCGAATGTTACAGTAGGAATCCCAAGTACCCAATCATCGATATCACAAAGCATGAAAAACCCTGTTAACCAAAGGAAAACTTGTCTCCATTAAACGAATGCATGGATTGCAAAATGGCTTTGAAACTAGATTGTGGAATGATGTATAGTATACTCATTCATACAATGGACTAAGTGGGACAACAGGATCAAGGGATTGGATATTTGTCTCATGAATTTTAGACTGAATACCNCTAGATTGTGGAATGATGTATAGTATACTCATTCATACAATGGACTAAGTGGGACAACAGGATCAAGGGATTGGATATTTGTCTCATGAATTTTAGACTGAATCCCCCTCTTCCTGCCACTCCCATTCAACCCACCCATGTAGTCCAATCTCTGCCAAGGACTAACCCAACAGTAGTGTTATTCAATGCCATGGTCATCTATCACTTGACCATCTTTGGTATGTGATAGTACATGCATATATTGATGAAAAATTGGAGTTTGGAGCAAATAATTTCACATAGTTGGATCCTTGGAGTCTAGAGAATTATAACTTGAGGATTTTGACCTGTATCAGAATCTACAATATAAAAAATTTGGACATATTTGCACAAGGTTGGATTTAAACTGGAATTTTTATTTTTTGGCATTTTAAAATTTTATGTGTATTGTTTTCATCGTGAAAAAAAAAATTACAGTAGGAATCCCAAGTACCCAATCATCGATATCACAAACCATGAAAAGCCCTATTAACCAAAGGCAAACTTGTCTCCATTAAAAGAATGCATGGATGCCAAAATGGCTTTGAAAATAGATTGTGGAATGTTGTATAGTCTATTAATTCATACAATGGACTAAGTGGGAAAAAAAGTTCAAGGGATTGGATATTTGTCTCATGAATTTCAGAGTGAATACCCCTCTTCCTACCACTCCTATTCAACCCACCCATGTAGTCCAATCTCTGCCATTGAATAACCCAATAGTAGTGTTGTTCAATGCCATGGTCATCCATCACTTAACCATATTTGGTATGTGATAGTACATGCATATATTGATGCATCAGTTGGAAATCCTTTCTTTGCAAATGGCATAACATTCAATGTGTATAGGTCATATTATTGAAAAGAGATGGCAAACGATTTGGTTTGGAATTTTTGATGTTGTAATTTATTATATTATTTGTTGTAGTGTTGCATGACACTTGGTACTTCTACATGTCTTTATTTTTCACATAGGAGTATCCATGGCACTGCCCATTATTAGTGTGTCTTGTTGATGGTTATACTATCCACTGCCCAATTCCATTGACATACTTTGGTCACTCATGGACATCAATAAATTTATCTAATATTTTCTGAGTAATTTTACCTTGTATAAATATAGTATTGTGTATGCCATTAATGAATAAAATATTGCATTGTATCCCTATATGCATTTCATTGATTATTTGCAGTCAATTCATTAGAGAAAACATCATAAGAAGACAATATTGAGAATAGTTTTTGTTCATTAATTAAAAGGAGACACTTAAGTCCTTATGTTTCACAATTGGTTGTTGAATTCGGAAGGATGTAAGATATTTTTCTCTCAAAACAAGGAGAGAAAACAAGCAATTTATTTTGAGTCATAAATAGCCATGAAGATTTCTGGTGATTGTATCAGATTCAACCCATTTTTCCTCTAGTAAAGCACATTACTTGGATCTTACAAATCAAGTAGAGGAAGTCTCTTTTTAAATTCATAATGACTTTAAATAAGTTTCTATTGGATTAACCCATGGCATTTGGGTGCAACCATTTACCACTTAAACAAAATTGTTTCCTTTTGATGTGTCATTATGTATAAACATGGCAATGTTTACTTTGTAACAAAGACTTTACTTGTGCTTTCAGTGGTAGTGGGTGTTATTTTGAGTTTACCATTGAGATGGCCCAGAATTAGTTTGAGATTACCATTGACTCCATTTTACAACTTCTATTCTAAATTTATATTGGATAGGGGTTGACATTTATTCATGGGCCGGTAGGAATGAATGATTTCGTGTGATTTGAGGTGTACCAACACATCTGTTTGCTATATTTCAAGGGTTATTGCAAGTTCTAGGATGGGTTTACACAAAATTCACTATCAAATCAAAGTATTTAGATGAATATGGTGGATTTTCTTGGCTATATGTTTTCAAGTGGACCAGTCTCCTCATTACTCCAACCACTTTGCTTATGGTAAATCTTGTTTCTATAGTAGCGAATGTTTCCCAAACTATTGATGGTAGTTATGAATTAGGGGTATCCTATTTGTAAAACTATTTTTCTCTTTGTGTGTGATTGTCCATCTTTATCTCTTGTGCAAGGGATTAATGGGTCACCAAAACCAGATGCCCACCATAGTCATTGTTTGATCAATTCTTCTTGCATCCATATTTCTCCCTGCATTGGGTGAGGATAGATCCTTTTTCAACAAGTCCATAATCCTTAAACGCACAACAATGTGATATAAATTCTTAAATACCCATTGAAAGTGTTCGTTAGTACCAAATGAGGAAGTAAAACACTTATTTGAGGGAAAAAATGTATCAATTTCATTATATAGCCATTTATGGAATTGGCTGAAATATAATCTATAGTTGTATGGTAGTCTAAAAAGATGTTTACCAAATTCTATCCTTATCTAAAATAGATGGTGTTTCTTTTGGAATTTTGGTATGTTTTGAGGGCAGCTTTGAACTTAATTATTTGGTCCATGTTTTGGTGTTCTCATTGCAATTGGCTGAATATGTGTAGTGTACCGACATTTAGGTAAGTTTTATCTCTGATTTTTAGAACTTAAGTTCTTCATTTGATATTTTTGTTTGATTGCATAGTATTCTCAAATTGGCATTTTCATGGTCCTAACTATACTACATGAAATTTCAGGTACTTATGATAAGGAGGAAGATGCAACCATAGCTTATGACCTTTCCATTTTAAAATATTGGGGTTCTAAAACTCATTAATTTTCCTGTATGATAAATTTGACAATATAAACTAGTTTCCAATTATAGAAAATGAATTATGTATGGAAGTTAGTCCATTATTTCGCATGCCATATTAGAGGAGAGTATTTTGAGCATTGTGTACATTAGTGACTATGCTAGAGAAGTTGAAGGAATGCAGAGTATTTCAAGAGAATATTTCCTGAATTCTATTAGAAGTTAGGTTTAAAGGTTTGCCTTTCTAAGGAAAACCAATATTGTTTTGTTATGATCATGGTGGCTTGAGAAATGTGCAAATAATGATTTTTATTTTGTGTCTTACCTTTCAGGAAAAACAATGGGTTTTCAAGGGGAATACAAAAATTTCATGGATTGGTAAAGTAAGTTGTGGAATTCGAACTCAAGAAATTGTTTTCTTTTTAAAATTCCTTCTTTTGGCACCACATATTTGTTTCAAGAAAAAATAACTATCATTAGTCCAAGTTCTTAATTTCCCATCCCCCTACCTCCTTTGGTCTGGAGAGGGTATCCCAATATACTAGTAGGATACCTCCCTCCTGTTGGTGTCCCTTCCAAAAATCCTTGAATATTATCTACCAGTGATTGATAAAATTTATGATATTATATCTCTAGGAAATATTTGATCCTTCCACTATCCACATCATGTAATTAATTATTTTGCATGGATTGGAAACTAAAAACTAGTTCTAAAGGATTTATTCTTATAGCTGTTTAAGTTTTTTATCTTTAGAGTTTGCTGCAATGAGTCTGCACAACTGGCTGATTCATCAAATATTGGAGCTCTACAAAAATGCAACCTTGATCATGACAAATCAAGGTGCATATCAAACCAAAGCTTAGATGGCTCTCTATTAATTTGATTAACATTGTCAAGTTCTGTAAGATCGAGGTTTTGGTTTTGAGCAGGTAAATCTAGTGTCTCAAATGGTTCTCCACATTTAGAAGGTACTATTTTCTCTTAGTGGCTTGGGAGGCCTGTACCATCCGCCTATGAATTTTCCAATCATCCCAGTATGTCTGTTTATGATTTCCAGTTGACCAATATGACTCTTAAATTACTTTCTTTAGAAGGATCCATAAAATTCACTCAAAAAGGTAGGGGTGAATCTTTAAAGTCCATTTGTTATGAGTACAGTTGTAATACCTGGCAATATATTGATATTATTGAAACAATAGATCAAATTCAGCTAGGTCTACACCAATAGATTTTGCAAATTGTATAATAACAGATTTGAGATATTAACAATAATAAATTCAGCAATAGTAGTAATAGCATCATTTATATATTATGAAATAGAGGGCAATGAAGATTTAGAGCAATAATCTGAACATGAGATATACATATTCGATTGAGTAGAACTAGAAATGAATATTAACAAACAAGATGCTCTCTGGAGATGGTATGATTGCGAAATTAGGCCTAGAATATGTAAATGTACTATGGATGTTTCACTTGGCACACTTAGTATCACATCTGCAAGAAAACCAAATTCCACACATATCTAGTTTGTAACTTAAAAGTCTAATTAGAATTCACTGACCCCTTCTTACCCATTTGTACCTTTCACGTGAAATACGTATTATAATTATTTTGTAAATATGACTGAATAATCCTCACCCATGTGTTGGATATTATTAACAAATTGATATGTTGTTAGCTTATATCCTGGGAGAGTTGGTAGAACACCCAGTAATGATGAAGTGGAATTTTGGAGAGGCGGATAGGTTACAAAGGAAGGTTTAAAATGGTTATTAGAAAATGGTTACAAAACCATTGTTGATATAAGAGCTGAGAGGATTGAAGATCAACAATATCTTGCTACCATTGAGAGGGCCATTTTTTCGAGAAAGATTCAGTTGGTGCATTTACCAGTGGAAGTTGGAACGGTGCCAACAAGAGAGCATGTTGATAATTTTTCAACCTTGGTACTGAATCATAAAAACACGTCTCTTTATCTCCATAGCTAGGAAGGGGTTTGGAAAAAATCTTCCATGGTATTAAGATGGCGATAACATGTTTTACAGAGCAATTCACATATGGGATAAAGTAGCATGTCTAAAGTTGAAATCATATTTCAATTGGGAAATAGAGTACTGACTTTTAGCAAATTAGATATCAACTAGGCAATAGAGGAAAATGGAGAATGCATCGTGATTTATTTTGTTACAATTTAAATCAATATGGAATCCTGCACTACTGTTGTTGAACAGTTCTTTATAATACTACTGAAAAATATAATCCGGACTCTAGAGCACTTTCCCAACCCTTCCAATTTTTTTTTGTGATTTATATCATTACATATTTTGTGGAACATCATGCACTTTGAAGGTGTAGCCTTGAATATCTTGCATCTCTCAAAAGGTTTATATTTCCTCCTTAAATACAAGTCAGGGACCTCACTTAAAATGATTATATAGAAATTACATTGTTCTTACCATCAATGGATTCATAAAGTGATATATGGGTTCAAGTTTCAAGTGGTTTCTGTCTGTTTAAAGGATGGTGTTTACTTTTCATCTCTCATACATCATTAATGTAAAATAAACATGAATGTGAACCTTGGAAATATGGTGAAAGAGAGCTATTATGTGATAAATGCAATAACTTTCAAGGGACCTATTTTGAACTCTTTTGTTGTCTTCAAGATCAAAAACATTTTTGCTAGTTTCCAAAACTAAGTCTTTAAATTTCAAGGAGGGCTCAAGACTAATTGGATGATCCTCATTTAAACTCGAGGAAGCAACATTTGTCACCAATCCTGACTGCTCCTCATTTATATTACAACCAACTATCATAGTCTCTGAAAAATGAACATGCAAAACATGTCGATTTTTCTAGTGTTAGTGCACGCTCAAGTAGTTTTTGATGTATGAGAACATCTTCTGCCCTATCTACAGTCACATCCAATGCATACCTGGTAGGTAGCCAACCAAAATGGGCTTGCATCTCTTCTACAAAGTTGGGATTCTTGACCGCTTCATCCCGGATCTGAACAAGTCTTGTGTAAACCTCCTTCCACTTCCAAATACTCAGTGGTGCAGATGTAGTCTCTCCTTCACTCTCATTTCTCTCCAAATCCAACATGTTTTTATTTCTATGGTTATCCCCCTTGACATGAGAAAAGCATGCATCCACACTACATGCATATTATGCTAAGAGGGTGAATCGTATGGTTAATGCAGGTTGATTTCAAGATGCAAGAGAATCTATTGAACAAACTTTGGTCCTTGATATCCAATATCCACTTTTGAAGTTGACTTCTTTTAGACTTTTTGTCCTACGATTTATCATTTTTTTAGGAGAGGGAATTAGGATTTGGGAGTGTGATTTTGTGAGAGAATATTTCTCTTGATTTCCTTGGGTATGAGCTAAGTATGATTCTTGCAAGGCCTCAAACAAGTTGATATCCTCTGGTTTAGATTTAAAATATTGCTTTGGATTTACTTCCTTTGGGCCTCCTCCAACCTTCTTTTTTACTTTTTTTCTTGTTTGAAGATGTTTTAAGATTTGATGAGGGAGGTGATATTATTATTAATAATTATATATAACATTCTAGTAGATGTTTTCTTTCCTTCATTTTTTTTTCATATTGATATTTTTATTTTGTATATTGCATCGCAATTATAGGAGTTGGATGAACACTTTTCTATTTTTACTTGATTGTAGAATCCAGAATGAATATCATGAAAGGCTGTTTACTTATAAGTTTTCAAGATTGATAGTTGTAAACTACTTTTTGGTACAATTATTTTCAACATTTGGGTTTGTTCATCATATTTCTACTTTTGAGAAGACTGCAAGTTTTCATGTTTGGAACTAAAACAATGCAGTGTGATGTCAATGTTGATGTTGTGCTAGTCTCAAGTGAAAATGGAAACATGGACATGGATGGGGACTATTAGGAAGATTTTGGGATATGTGTGAAACTCAACATTACTGTTTGGGACTTTGTGCTGCTAGTGAATCCCTCTCTGCTTGTTATCTTTAGTGTATCTTTTCATTATTGATAAATAACACTACCAACTAATTTATTTCTTTTGGTTTCATATGAGAGTGTTGGCTTGTGGGGTTTTGCAAGCATTCTGATGTTGTAAGCATCCACATTATAAACATAGATTCATTTATTCCTATTTGTTAGGTTTTTGGATCCATATCTCTAACTATTCAACAAACTTTAAGTACATGAGAGTATATTTATGTTTATATGTTATTTTCATGTGTTTTTTTCCTGCTGCTAAAATTGTGGAAATTTTGTTGACATCCTCATGAGAATTTTAGAAGCCTTTGCTTTGAGAAATTAGAATAGGGAAGGGTTCATGAGAACTCCCAAATGGCGATGATAACACTTATTATTGTGGTGTGGACCTTCCTTATACGGTGATGATAAAAATTATTGTTGTGGTATGGAACACTTATGGACTATATACCTTGAGAGAGAATATAAAATTTTGACACCTTGGTGCTTGTGTTGTTGTTCTTGAGCTATGCCACCTCTCCATCATCCTGTTAGGGATGCTGCTTTCTTTTCTTGGCTGAAACTGCTATTTGAAGTGGGTTGTGACCCTTCATTTTACTACTAGGGTGTTGTAGAACCTAGTCGTGACCTATGTGTTTCCTTTTGGGAAAAGTCATGACTTGTGTGATGCTCCTCGATTGAACCTTGACCTGTTAGGGATACCTAGAATAATTCGTGACCTATGTGCTTCCTTTTGGGTTGGTTCATGACATATGTGCTATTCCTAGAGCTGATTTGTGACTTTCTATTGGACTGTTAGGCTGGGGATGACCTGTTTGAGGGCTGATAAGTCTGAACTGTGACCTCTTAAGATGGGTTGTGACCTCCTTGGTAATTCCTAACTAAATTGTGAAATTCTTGGGTATTCTTGAACTGAACTATGATTTTCTTGGGGCTTCTTGGATTAAACTGTGACCTGTCTGAACTTGCTTGAGTAGGTTGTGAGTTGTTTGGGGATGCAAGAAGAAACCATAACCCTATTTGAGTGGGATAATATCTCTGTTGCACTGTTTGAGTGTGCTAAGATGTAATAAAGCCATGGGATTTGTATGGGATACAAACTAAGCTCTGGTTTGTGTGTGGAATGTCATCATTACCTGATATTTTATGGATTTTTCTTTCTAGGTATGCTACTCCAATATTGGGGTTTCCATACGGTTCACTTCAAGTAGACCCAAACAATCAAACAATGCAGCAGAGATCTTAGTCCACTTAAACGAGGTAATGGTTTATTTTAACAGTCACAAATAGCTCACAACCTGCTCAAGAAAGCCATGGGATTTGTATGGGCTACAGACTAAGCTCTGGTTTCCGTGTGGAATTTCATCATTACCTGATATCTTATGGAATTTTATTTCTTTATCTGCTGCTCCAGTAATTGGGGTTTCCTTACTTGTCAAGTGGGTTACCTTAACTACTACTATAGTTGAGTAAACCTACAGTAATTGAATTTATTCTCTCTCTCAGGTATTCCATTTGTTCATGTAGTGACTTGTCTCTTAATAGATAAGATCTGATCTAAAAAAATATTGTTGAGTATAAAGAAGGTTTCAACTCTCCTAGTGGGTTACTATTATTTGGTTTCCTTGTACTTTGAGTTAGATTTACTATTGCTGTTATGTATTGTCTTTGTATGCTTTTCATCTTTAACACAAGGAACTTAGGGAGTGTTAAAGTTGAAATAGATGAAAATTTATCTTGTCTAGTTACAACGATACTATTTTGTTTCTAGTATTGTTTTTCCATTGTTTGTCATGATTTATGTTTGTTTGAGATGGTTTGTCATTGTTTATGTCCTTTTTCTTATTAGATATATGCTCTAAGTTTAAATATAAAAATATGGAAGGCAGTTTCCAAAATTTGCAGTTGCATTGATTCCTATTTAATTAGGTTTTTGGGATCCATCTCTCTATGTCAAGAAACTTTATCACCGGTTGTTGTTTAAATAGGCATGCCATAACTGCTCCCAGCTGGAAAATTGGCCATGGATAAAGGGCTAGCATAGGGATTTAACGATTTATATGTTAAGCAATTGTCAGACTATATTATTTTATCCCTTGTTGAAGCATTATATAAGGTAAGAAGACAAGCTCTCATTTTAAAATTTTAAAATTTTCATTATTTATGTAGTCAACAATTTAAATAAATATGATTTATTTGCCTCTAAATAACATCTATTTTCACTTGATTGGAGCTAATATAGTTTATCTGGCTTACTAGGAAAAAAATATAGGTCCTTACAAATATGTTAACCTCACTAAATGAATGCATTCAGGTGATTACCCAAATTGGAGAATGCCTTGGAACAGTCTTAAAACTGTTCAAATCAACGTTTTTACCCTATTTTGATGAACTTGTTTCCTTCATCACTCCGATGATGGGAAGAATACACATGTGATATTGAAATAGATTCTTTTTGATTCCTATTATGATAAATAGATGCATTAGACTACAATTAGTTGTTTTAGATGTATTCAGTTATAAATCAAACAACACTATTGGTATCTTGGGATCTACTAATACCAAATTGTAGGGTGTATTCTGAAGGCTTGTTATTTGTTCTTCTACATATTTTGCAAGGAAAAGATCTGAATGAAGAAGAGAGACGTGTGGCAATTTTCACTTTTGATGATGTTGCATAACAATGAGGTGTGACTGCTACAAAGTAATTTACCCAAACTTGGTAGTTGTAAGCATATGGATTAGTTATTTTGCTTCTTATGTAGAATAATCACTGATTTTATATTGTTTTGGGAGAAGTATTATGACACATTTTTTCCATTTCTTATTGAATCTTGCATAGATGAAGATGTTGATTTTCGACAGGTAATGCAATCATCCTACTTGTGCATTTTGATTTTTAAGTGGAATCTATTGGTTTTCTTATCCTTCTGCATTTTTTTTTATTAATTATGTTTTTCCACAGTCATCATTTTATGGAATTGGAGTGTGTTTTGAACATGGAGGCTTAAAAATAAAACCCCTAGTTGGAGGTAGAGTTGTGTAACATGATATAATTATTGTGTTAAGTATTTCCAATTTCCCATCTTAAGTGTGTTATTGATTCATTTGGTTCAACGACAACAAAATCTCTATCAAAGTTGAATGATGCAATTAATCATCCATAAAATCTTCTACATTACTATAGAATGGAAACAAACAATGCAATCTCTGCACTTGGCAAGATTTGTGAAAATCAAAGAGATTACATTAATGCATCCCAAGTATTCATAATTTTTTTATTTAATATTTCCTTGTTGAGGAGTTGGTTCCACATTAATATGACTACTATGTGCGTGGAATGTAATTCTTTGGTTTGATATCTATTACGATATAAAATGCAAATGCTTTTGTTTTATGAACCTTTTCTTTTATGGTCACACAATTGGAAAATGAGAACCTTTGTTTTCAGAAATGGTATTATTATAGATTTTGAGAATTCTTCTATGTGCACATCCCTTGAAATCCAATCAAATGGATAAAATTTTTAACTATGAAGGTGGTATGAATAGAATAGTCATGTTTATATAGTGTCTGAGTTTGTCTTTTGTTATAGAAAGATAAATAGGTCAACTAATACTACTAGAGACTTCAAGGGTACTAGCTCAATGGAAGAGCACCCACCTTACATGAAGGAGATCGGTGGTTTGGTTCCTCCATACCCTATTTACAGAAATCAATGAATATTTGCATATAAAATGACTAAATTAGTGATGAAAAAAAGAGAGATAAGTGACCAACAAATGGGAGATAAGCAAACAAAAAAAAGTCCAAACTTTGCATATAAATGACCAAATGACAGTTTTGGTGGCTAATTTGTGCTCTCTTATCACCAAACATATGACCAGATTAATGACCAAGCATATGACCATATTAATGACCAAATATGCAACCAAATTAATGACCAATCAACATTCTATAAATGACCACATTTTTGGTCGCGTGCTAAGAGACTGAAAATTAGCCACCAACGATCGCTAAATCAAAAGTGGTCGTTTATAGGCGGATTTTGGTAATTTTTTGGGTCACTTATCTCTCATTATGTACTAGTGAATTAATTCCTCAAAATGATTCTTTTGAACATACATGGAGGGTGCCCTTGTATCAGGTCTTTGTTATTCTTCTTCTAGTTCTTCTGCTTCTCCAAGGTCCTTTGTATCATGCATGTCATCTTGATGCTCTTTTGTATTTTCTTCTTTATGCATGTCATCTAGGAATTGTTCAAACATTGGTTAATATTTTGTGCATGTCATCTTCGAATATTTTGTGCGTGAACACTTCATATAATTTTACGTCTAGTCTTTCCACCATTTTCTTCATCAGTCTTAGATTGTAACACTTATATGCCTTATTTTTTGGGGCATATCCAAGAAAGAATCCTTCATCTTCTTTGGAATCGATTTTTCCTAAATTTTCATCATTTCTTTTGATATAGCATTTGTTTTCGAATATTCTGAAATGCTTAAATGCATCCAATCTACCTTTCCAAAGTTCACAAGGTGCGATGTTGCTATCTAGTCTGATTTGTTCTCCTTTGAGAATATGAACAACAATGTGAATGGATTGAGTCCAAGATATGTCATAATGTTTAGAGCCATTTAACATAGTTCTGGAGATTTCTTGCAGTGTTATGTTCTTCCTTTCTTCTACTCCATTATTTTGTGGAGTTATGGAAGCTGAAAAAGTGTCTTATAATTCCATGCTTTTCAAAAAAATATTCAAATTCATTTGATGTATACTCTCCTCCATTATCTAATATTAGAAATTTGATCTTCATATCAATCTCATTCTCAACTACTTAAATTTTTTGAAACATTCAAATGTCTTAGGCTTCTTTTGAGAAGGAATACCCATGCCATCCTCGTGTAATCAACAATGAAAAGAAGAAAGTATACTGCACCATTTAAGCCTTTGGTTCTCATAGGTCCACAGAGAGATGAGTGCACTATTTCCAAGGCCTTGGTTGTAGAGTATTCTTTTTGTCTTAAAGTTTACTCTTATTTTTTTCCAAGTTGGCAACGTTTGCAGATAGAATTTAAAGGCTTTGTGATCTCTGGAATATCCATTACAACCTACTTCCTACTGATTTTAAATATATTGTCGAAGTTGATATGTCCCATTCTTCTGTGCCAAAGCCAATTCTCATCAATTTTTCATATGAAACATTTCTCTTATTCTTACATGTCTAATATATACAAATTTATTGACATTCTAGATGATGTTGCTACTAGTTTTCCTGTGTTCCTGTTTCTTATTTTGCATTTTCATGAATCAAAGGTGAGAGTATGTCCTTGGTCACACATTTGGATTACGATAAGAAGGTTATGCTTCATATTTTCAACAAATAAGACATTCTCAACTTTGGTATTCTTATTCCCAAGAATTATAATACCCTTTCCAAGAATCTTAGCAAATCCATTGTCTCTGAAGTTAACATTACCTCCTCTATCTTATTTAAACTTCATAAAATTATTTTTATCCCCTGTCACATGCTTGGAGAAGCCACCACAATATACTACCTCCTTCTTCTACTCCGAGCATGTAAGGCCAGACTGCATCTTTCTTGCAGGTTTTCCTCATTCTTCTTGAGTTCCATAGACTCTCCTTCCTTTAGAGCTTTTTCAGTTTTAGCTGGGGGCACAAGTAGTGAATAAATTTTGGAATCCTAATATTCAAGACTATAATTTCCATGTTTAGAGCATTCAGTATCTAGGTTTAGAGGAACAAACGAATTTGAGTCTTCATAGATATTTTTTGCTTACATTTTAATGTTCTCCTGTCTATGATGTACATTGTTTTTTTTACCTTGACAGGCACTCTGCAATGTCTAACCTTATGACCAAAATTACAGCAAAAGTAACAATTTCCCAAGAGAGTTTGATACCTTGGTGAATGATTTATTCTGAATCGTGTCGTGTATGTTGTCAGATGTGATAGCTTCTTGTCCTTCCTTTCGAAACTATGATCTTTCCTTGTATGGATTCCTTGAGCATCTCAACAAAGCTTTTCACTCCTGATTCATGCAATGATTTTGAAATAGGCCAGTCCTTACTTATCTGATGGTTTTTTTTCTATGATTCCCTTCAAATTTGTAGTGTTATTTTTGAACTTACGTTGGAATTCCAGTTGAATATTGGTATTTTGTAATTCTCGTTTTAGAGACAATACTTTTGCTTCTAACTTTTCGTATTTTTTTTCTTTTTGTTTTAACTGTCTAGTTATGTTTTCCTTCAAAGTATTCGATCTTTCTTCCACTTTATATAGTTGTTCCGTTAAAATTTTATTTTTTCTTGTTGAATTCTCTAAATCTTCTAGGGAAATTATTAGTTATCCCTAAAAATATACTTCATCCAATTCTTCATATTTTGAATCATCTTCCACTACCACAAACATTATTTCTCTCGAGGTTTTGTTGTTGTCTTCTTCCTTCGTAATCTGCAAAAAATTGGTTTCCATCTTTGTTATTTCTCCAATGGTTTTCCTTAGAGTTTGAATGATACTTCTTGCTTCCTTATAATAAAGATGATACATACTCCCAGATTCACATTACTTTAATGCTACACCCATATCTGCGCAAATATTTTCTTTCCATCTATTAAACTGTTACTGAAGACACCCACTCTAATACCAATTGTTCGAATTATTTTTATATTGAGAGGGGGGTGAATCAGTATAAAGCACAGGTTTAACAATTTTTCTCTTCAAATTTATTTCAATTCAATTTCAATCAACCAACAAAACACTAGTGTTCAAATATATGAGAATCTCTCTCTCTCTCTCTCTCTCTCTATATATATATATATTCTGATTATATTGGGAGACACCAATACCTGAGTATATATATATATTCTGATTATAGTGGGAGACACCAATACCTGAGTATATATATATATATATATATTCTGATTATAGTGGGAGACACCACTACCTAAGTATGAGCACCAACTCACTTAGGCACCAACCTGACATGTAAGAACCAACTTGCAGTTACAAGTACCAACTTGTAGTTACAAGTACCAACTTGTAGTTTACAAGTACAAACCTACAAATATCCATCATGCAAGAATATACCTAGATGGGATACAAAATCAATTGTATAAGAACCAACTTATCTGTGAGCACCCACTCATTGGTTTTACCAGCACTGATTGGAAGGAAGTTATGGATCCCTCTTTCCTTGCCCCATCCAACGACCTTGAAATGATGTTTTGTGTAGTTTCTATGATCTGCGTCCTTCCCACCTGTAGTTTTTAATATCTGCAATTTGCAACTTCCTTGATCACCCTCTATGATCCTTTTGATCTAAATATTATGCTATGTCTATTTCTTTTTCTCTTTCCAATGTTTGTGTCTCATGAACATTTAATAATTTACATATTTTAGACCTTTCAATATCCGTGTCTTATGGACCTTCTAATATCTATGTTTTATGCACCTTTAAATATCTGCGTCTTCTGCACTCACAACATAATTTCAACCCAAAATATGACACCTTGCATGTCTGAAATTCGACACTTTGTTGTCGCATATTTGACACATATACTTTTTTTTACCGTCAGTCGCATAACGTCGGATATTTGAGATGCTACCAAAGTGGGTTGAAGATCCGACACACCATGGTGTCACCTATTCGACAATTTTCTCTTTCAAAGTGTCAATCAAAACTTGCATAAACCATCGGAAATCTGATGCCTACCGACACTTGAAGGGTCGGTATTCCAATGAGTAGAAGCGTTGGAGTCATGGCAATGCCATCGGTTTTTTATCCAGAATGTGTTTTATTTTTGACTCCCACTGACACTTAAAGCGTCGGTTGTCCGAAGGGCTGAAGTGTCGGAGTCATGACATTGCCGTTGGAAGATTAATACAAAGCATCGGTTGAGCATCACCTTTATGTGTTGGATGTTTGACAGAAGTGTCAGAACAACGTCAGAAAAGCGACACATGTTGGTAGATTTAACAAAAAAAATTGAAATATTTCACTTCAAAAAGTTGATCATAAAAATAAATTGTATGTGTTTTCAAAGTTTTTGCTTAAAACTCCTACTTTAGCTTTGTTAATGCATTCTAATGATGTTAGTAAATTGTGGCATGATATGTTTGGGGTTTCCACCTATATCCTTCTTAGATGGAGTTTGTCCAATATATACTCTTGGTAGGCACCTTGAAGAGAGATTTGAGAAAGGAAAGGCTAAGAGAGCCACATCACTTCTTGATTTTGTGCCTGATGACATTACTAGTCCCTTTCCTCACCTATCTATGAATAAATAAATATACTTACTAACCAAGCCTGGAAATTCAAATCTATTATGCCTATCAAATGGAAATTTAATGATGGTCTTGGATTTTTCAAGCCTTTCACATTACGTGTACTTTAAATTCATGACTATCAACTAAATTAATTGGGTAAGAAGTAAGTGCTACTATAAACTTTGGTATTTTAAAGCTAGCAAGTATCCAACAAGTTATTAAAAGAGCTAGAAAAGTATCTAGCAAGTTATTAAAGGCCTACCCATTGTCTATAAGAGAGAAACCACAACAAAATTCATGGAAAAAATCATATCCCCGACCAATAACCGATTCGGCAAAATCATATCCCCTGGGACAAGAATCAAACCAACAACCTTAATAATAAGACTGTGGATTATAGTGCTCACGACGAGAAAAAAATGGCATGCTGTAAGTAGCTTGCAATTTAAAAATGGCATTCTAGGTGTTTTCACTTATTTCCCTACTGCAACTTAAAATAAATGACATTCTAGGTGTTTTTACCCCTTTCCCTGGTTAATAAATTTAAAATAAATAACTGTAAAATCAAATTTAAATTGCAAACCCCAACCCAAGTTTTTTTACCCCTTTCCATGGTTAATAAATTTAAAATAAATCAGTGTAGAATCGAATTTAAAGTGCAAACCCCAACCCAACCCAAATTATTAGTGTTTTTTATTTTCCCTTTCCACGATTAGTAAAATTAAAAAAACAAAACACAAGTACAAAATTGAAGTGAAAAATTGCAAACCCCAATCTAGCCCAGCTTTTACACCATAAAAATATCCAAAATGTTCAAAATTGAAGCAAAAACAAAGTGAGAAATGGCACACACTTGGTTACCCAGGCTGACTACCGCATAAGGATCATAGATATTCATAAAATCTGAAGCAATTAGATGGGTTCCCTTATTACGGCCACTTTCAGGAGCCCTATATATTGTTCCATTTATGTACACAGAAACAAAAGAACAATGGTCATATACATAAATACCTTCATCCTTAGACAACATCATACATAAAGAAAACATAAACTCAGAGAAATGATAACCTGAACAAGAACGCTGTAACTTGAGATCTATGGTTTGAATGAAGAGAACTTGCATCTAGAACCTGCATATAGAGCCATTATTAATATTTATGACAAGAGATATAAACTAGTAAATGTCAAATCTACAGTTTGAATTTTTATATGCCCTTCATCTATGACATTTTAATTTTTTAAAGAGCTGTCAAATACGTCTAAAAAGTGAAAAAATGTTCTACGGGCCGTCAATTTCCAGGCCTGGTAATAACCTTCATTGATTACATCTCCATATACATAGGGGTCTACTTCTTAAAACAAAAAGCTGATGTGTTTGCTTTTCTTCGAGATTTTAAAGCTCTTGCAGACTCAACAATCTGGTAAGGGGATCAATATCCTTCACATAGATAATGGTGGAGATTATTCCAATAAATATGTAAATAATCTATATCCTTTTCATTTACAGTTCTTTACTTGACAAATCTTACAACATATCGGTATGGTATGCTTCTATATATCCTTTTCATTCTAGAGCATACACTCTGCTGGGGATCATTGAATTTTATGCATCAAAATAATCTAATTAGTGTTTTAGATATGATATATTTTCACTTAACATTTCCAAATGAGTGATGATATAGAATCATTTTGTCAAACATATAAATAAAATGCATTCTCAAGTCCAAGTCAACCAGAGGACTAAAATGTAAAATATAAGTAGTTTGTGGATGCCCAATGGAGATATAAATCACTTGAGAAGAACTCAAGACATTATAAAGGATAGAAAAATAATTTAGTTGTCAATTAAAGATAAGGGCCAGAGATAAGTTCCGTTATTTACAAAGAACTTCATAAATGCAATAAAGGATACCAAGGAGTGTTATTAAATGGTGCAAATAAGATTCTTAGAGGGTATAAAGTCCAGTAATGTTGAAAAATGTGACACTCTGAAGGAAGTATTAGTATAATTGAGTAGAATGCTAGAAGGATATGTTGATATTACACATGAGATTCCAAGCAGTTTTCCTCCAAAGAGGAATATTGGGAACAAGATAGACATAATTAATTCATCCATGTATGTATATGCTTCAGCAATTACTCTTCTGCATATTACTCCATTTATCCTTCAAAATTTTCACCTAGAATGGTAGATGCATATAATTTTAAATATTCATCATGCATGGAAATCATGCATTGCAATAGTACAATGATCACACAGTGCAATAACATATAAGCATAAGATGTGCCACACCCCTGTGCAATAGCATATCGTGCACAGACCTAGATAACACCACTAACTTATACAAGAAATTTACAAAATATCAAAGGTATGCATGCTTTGCCGATGGACCAACTAGCAAAGAAGTTCCAGAATCTGCAATAGAAACACAACCTCCAGCACAGAAACCTGCAACAAAATGTTCATAAAATGCCATCAATATTTTCATAAGATTCCTTAAGAAGCAATCATGTGCCCAATTGAATAAGAAGGACTGTATGCTGACCTATTGATTGATCATCAATGAGGAAGTCTCCCATGTCAAACTGAAGGAAATAGAAAAATCGATTTATTAGAGTATATTAATCCCATGACATACCTACTAGTAACTATGACTCATACAAAGAACATGGTATGCATGTGTTTATCCTTAAATACAGTCAATCTTAAACCTGGAAAACTAACATGATTCTATTACATACCTTCCAGTAACCGTTTTGAGTAACATGAGCATATTGATGCTTACCCTTGAAGTTATTAGGATCAACACCACCAAAAGTCATGGCTGGAAATGGGCTTTCTTCAATAAAAACATATTTTCCTTGGGAAAGAACCTCGAAACTATTTCCAACAAATGTGAAAATGTTGGCTTTAGTGAAAGATGTCATACCAAATCTAGTGATCTATCATTGTAAATCAGTGAAAATGACTGATACTTTTTTTTTAGGCCATGGATACCTTTGGAAGATTGCCTGAAAACAACAAAAATAAACAGCTTTTATAACTTAAGCATTCAAACAATGCCTTCCAGAAATAAAGTAGCAAATAGATCTTTATTTTTTCAAGCATATCTCAATACTTTGTTCCCATAATTATCAATGCAATCATTCTTCTTTTGTATTCCAGAGTTGATATGTTTGCTCTAAGTGACCACTTTAAACTCGGTGATAACTTGGAAGCAATACAGAAAGATATAAATGCCCAATAAAATATTTGCACAAAGAAGAATTTGTAACAAATTAGCAATTATGAGTAATAATGTGCATAGTGATGTTGGGGTGAAAAGTTACAATAACTGAAAATACCAATGTGTACCATGCCCAACTCACAACCTACAGGGATAAGCACAAATATAAACATAGGTTTTCCACTACACAATCAAACATGAAAGTTGAACAAGATATGAGATTAAGAAACAAATTACAAAACTACTGGAGAAAGATAAACTGGGGCAGATAAAAATATACTCATGTGGAATAATAGGGAAACAACGCTTTAGATACCATTTTCCTCACAAGTCTATTTATCTTTTTCTGTCTTTTGACCTTTCATATTCCCATCAAACTCAAATACCTATCATATTTCTTGTAATGAAATGCCTACATCTAATTTTGTTGTCTTAGCTATATGGAATTGGTAAAGTATTACCAAGGGGGCAGTTATAATGATAAATCAAAATATTTAAGGTAATTGTTTAGATCATATCAAGCAAAGTTTTCCTCAATATATGGTAATCATCATCATCAACTAAATGTATCCGAGAGGCCCAAGCTTGTGTTGGACAATTTTTTCAATTCTTTCCTTTGTGGCCTTAGATGTGTCTGAGAGCCCAATTAAGTTTTTAAATACATTAGTCGATGTACCAAAATTGATATAAAAACTAGTAATAATAAGGCTTACCACTACATTTTGGAATGTATTGCATACCTTCCTGTTCCACCTGGAGGTATCTTTCTTGATTTTCTCAGGCCCTTCTCTTTTCCATCTTCCACCAAGGATTTCCACTCCATAGATGGAATCATTGGAAGGCGCTCATACCTAGGGTTCTTTTCTAGGTGAACCCTATACTGGTCTTGGACAATCTTCAGATGTTTTCCAGCCTTCTGTAGGACCTTCGATGTATTGAAGGTATCTTTTCCGAACAGAATAACCAAGCGATTAGTCAGATCATCCTTTAAAGCTTTTGGCTGCTTTTTCCACATTGTGCGGATGGTGGGCCTGAAGATCTCCAAGGCCAAATCATTCATATGTTTATAAAATATATCATTTCCTACAAAACATTAATGCCATCATTAGTCAACATTAGAAAATATTATTGGTATATTAGACACAAATTATAAAAACTAAATTGAACAATCTATAATGACCTGGAATCCTCTCTATCTTTATTGGAACCAGTTCTTCATTCACCAAAAATGTACACACTATTGAACCAGTGCTAGTCACACGAGAAGATCCAGGAAATGCTTCCACATCTCTATCTAACCTCGCATACACCCCTTCTTCTGCAGCATCTGTTGTGGGTGGGGCAACATCGGCTGCACCCTCCACTGCCCTCGGTGGTGTCGCAGAGCGTGTTGCCAATTGTTCAATGGAAAATATGGGAGTAGTATGTGGTGTACATGGAGTGGTTTGGTCACTAGGACCAACATTGCCTTGACCACCACTGATAATCTCCATAGCACGCTGTAAATTCAAACCATTGTATTATAAGTTCAATAGCATATAAAATCAAACATTACAAAGTGTTTATAAATGAATTTTCATTTTTATTCGGTAACTTATGTCCACTTGTTTACGTTGCTGTAACAAAAATTGAATCCTTTGTTCGAGCCCTTCTGTTAGTGGAACTGCCAATGTCAGACGGATCATTTACTCATTTTGTTTTTCCCTTGTCCTTTGTAGCACCCTCAACGGGTCTGCAGACTCTCTAATTTCACTATCTCTCATAAACCGAGAGACCTCATTCTGTAAAGAGTTTTGAGATGTTTCATAAATGGAATCCCCTATCTGTAATTGAAATATATAAAAAATTTCTTAGTCTTTGAAGCAATAGTGTGCACAAATAATTATATTAGGGATTACATCTAGGATTACCTAACGCCTAGATGAGGATGTGGTCTTATCAACATATGGGGATTTACCTCGATCAGCCACCTACAAACAAATTAGAGAACATTATCACAATGAACACAATATGTAAAAGCTAACAAATACAGAACAAAAATAAACACTATGCTACATGTTTTATATGTGTACATTTTTGAAGTATTTAGAATGTGGAATTACATTTAGGTTTACTGATTGCCTTGAGGCTCCAGTTGTCTGATCAACAGCTGGGGACTTTCCTCGGTCAATCTGCAAAAAAGGTAGATAGCATTACCATCATGAACGCAACCATAAAAATGAAAGAATACATAACAAAATAAACATTATGCATCATGATATACATGTTTACAATTTTAAAGTTTTTGAAATGGAGAATTACATTCATGTTTGGCTATTACCCTGATGCTGTAGTCGACTGATCAATAACCGGTTGGCTTCCTGATCAACACTCCACATGGAAAATAGATAATATTATATAAATGAACCTAATATACTAATGAAAATACATAACAACGTATATGTATGTCCGTCCTAAATTTAATATTACATTGGCAATATCGATGTATACCTGTTGCCTTGACTCGGGTCGACAAACATCTACGAAGATGGAGGTGCCCCTGAGAGAACCCTGCATCAAAACATACTAAAAGTTACATAAGGGAACATGAAAAGTAGAAAATTTCAATTATATGCTAACGAAAATTCCTATAGATGTTAAAATAATTAATAAAAGGGTGGTTAAATTGTTTGTTGTACTACAACCATACTAACATTGTTTGTATCTACACGATTCAAATTGTAATCAATAAGTAGTTCTTCATCAGCAGCTATTGATTTAATTGCACATACAAAGACACGGTTTCCTTCACGCGACTCGAATATGCAATCGGGTTGCTTTAGTGTAGACCCTAGTTGTGTACTATTTATAAACACCACAATATTACCGGTTGTTTTTGACCTTACATCCATGTACAACGTTGCTCCTTTATTTTGAGCTTTTCCTTTCAGTTGTATATCATTTACTGACAACCCATATATATGCATACTTCGTGTATATTGGACCAGGTGCATCCAATCACTGTAGTTTTAATAGGGTCCAATGTACTCCATCAATTCTGTACATCTACTGTATCCAACCTTTATGCCGTCCATGCAAAAAAACCCCAATCCATGCAATGACCGTTGGTGCAATTCTATATATCCTCTCATTCACACAAAAATCAGTGTTTACTTGAGGAAGATCACTAGGCACCCATTGTTTCACTAGGTGTTGGTACCTTAAGGGAACGTCAATGTCTCCCACTATCTCATCATCATAGGAACATGACCCCCCTCCTTGTAGAAAACAATTCATGCATTTGTCGAATTTTCTTCTGATCTTTTGACATCTAGTTGATCTAGCCCTTGTAGACCTACTGGATGTGTCACTTTCCTCTAGCCTTTCCAAACTCCCTTCACTGGAGGAAGACAGGCCTGACAAATACATGTTTGGTTCTACCTGCACCATGGTGGAACAAAAAATTGGCATAAGTATAGCAAAATACCAGCAAAAAAACTTGGGAAGACTTATAAGAAAAAAAGCTTCGAAAGACTTGTAAGCAAAAAACTTGTTAAAGAAAAAGCTTGTCAAGAATGAGTTTGGTTAATAGGTGTGGGCATTTGGTAGCCCTAAAAATTCTAATGTATGCCCCTCTTTAAGTTACATACAAGTCTCCATTCTCACTTATTGCTTGCATTTCCTTTTCCTAACATGAATTGGGTAGGCTTCATAAGCTTCATATGTATGCTTGTGGTCATTGTACTTTGGCCTTTCAACGTTGTCAAGCTTGAGACAATCTGTTATGCATATGCATCAAATATAACACTGTAATTTATGCCAATATATGTATGTACAAAACCCGAAGGTTCTCCTTTAATGGACTATCTCCTTCAAAGAACATATCTTTGCATTCATCTATATTTACTTTGGATAGAAGTGATACGGAGTTGGTATATTGGTCACTTCCATAAAAAATCATCTTTGACATGAGTTCCTTTTTCAAGGAATCTTGATTAATCTCCTCATCCAAACTTCTAGCTGGTCACTTTTCCACTCTACATTGGCCTTGGGGTTGATTTTCCTGGCCACTCCTCTCTCCTTACTCTACACTCTTTGTTGTTGTAACCCTTACTTTTGATGGTTGTAAGTGGTTTTTAGTTTTCCCATGAATGATGTTGTGATGTTGTAGATGATTATCCATTTTACCTAATATGTTTTATGATCGTTTCCATGTTTTCTAGGGTGCACATACTTGTTGTTTATGGCTTCTTTTTCTTGAAAATTGAAGGGCCTAAAAGTGCACAGATCTCATCTAGGACCCTTTAAGATTCATAATAACAACTATTGTTCTAGGATTTTATTCTCCAAATGAAACACCAAAACCATACTTATCGGTTAATATTTGTGTAGGGATGTTTTTCTGATCTCTCCCATAATTTATGATACTAATGGGATTGTGACTATCAAGTCAATGCCTTATTTGCATAGTTGCATTCCTACAACAGTACACTAGAAATTCTAAAAATTTATAATGTATGCCCTAAAAATTCTTATGTATGCCCCTCTTTTACTTACATATAATTCTCCATTCCCACTTATTGCTTGCATTTCCTTTTTGTAACATTGCCTTTTCCTTTTACTGGCCTACCCCCTTTTCAACCATAATAGTTACAGATTTAATCAAGTGTGTTTCTACTGAGGTGGCCGAGTCAACCGAGTTGACCCCCAACCGAGCTGACTCGACCTTTGAAACGATTCAAGTGACAAGTTTGGTACCGAACTAAGCAAATCAGGGTATGACTGAATGGAACGGTAACTAAATGGTCAATTTGTCCCAATCCATACTAAATTGACTAAGTGAATGTGGGAATGCACAGGTCACACACATGGCACTTAAATTAAAAAAAAATTAATCTAGAAATATAAACATCGAGAATCTAAACCTACTTCATTATCGAGTCAATTAGCTTTGTAGGATTCCTATACATCATAACACTATTGGGAGTAAAAAACAACTTGCTTTGCAGGCCCTAGATTCCACCCATGTGCAAAATAGTCAATCTATAAATCATCCCCCAAACACAAAAACGTTCTTCACAAGATAAGCTATGAACCATGTGAACAACCTTCCAAGTGGACCAGCTCAATGAGTAACCTCTAAGCATGTAATATCTCTCATGAAATGGTGTATAAAAGAGTGTAAGCATGCTTCAAGTGATGAATTTCTCCTTTGGTAGGGCTGAACACTACCCTTATGCATGTGTCTCCAAGGGTGAATGTTCCTCAAATAATGAGAGAAGGCCTTCTGCTAACAATAAAACAGTACACCAAGGTGAATTGGCCCTATTTAGGTCTTCCAGAAAAAACTTGGTATTTTCAATGTCACACTAGGAGCAATGTTGGGTAGTTCTAAGGGCATAAACAACTCTAGAATCAAGTATGAGCATCAAAGGGATGAATCTGAGCACTTTGGGAGCATTCTGAAGGTCACAACAAACAGTAAAGCATCTCAAATCAGTTATAATTAGGCCAACTTTCAGATCTGGGAACATTGCAGCAATAAAAGATGATGATCAATGGCAATAGGAGGTGGTCTTTGTAATTCTGGCTGTGAAAATGAGAAATATGTGGGTGAAAGCAACCCTAAAATCTCATTCATATGCCTTATAACACCATCCACATGAATTTCGGGCACAAACAAACCTGTTTGACAGTAAAAAAAGGGTATGAAGCAACTCTATTTCACCATCTTGGGCACCCTTGTGTACTTATCCATCACCAAATAGGCATACCTCTAAATATGGGCCAAATTGGAGGGTTAAAAGGTAGTTCTGGGCATGAATAGCCCTATGAAAAGTGATGAACAACAGAAAAATAGACTTTGAGAAATGTATGGTTGAATTTGAGGGTTGAAATGATATTAACAAACAATTTTGGTCATAGATATGGACATAAAGAGCAGGTCTGGGCACTCCAACAACCTCAAACCTTCATTTTGGCAATAAATAAGGGCTGTTCCAACCTCCTAAACAACAATTTATAGCAGTATCATGAATTCTGGGTGCTTTTTCTCCACAAAAGGGGGGTAAACAAACCTAAATAAAACCAATACCATTTAATTTCAGACCTTATAAACCAAGTTAGATTGTTCTTTAGGTGATTCTCGACAGTCTCTTGAAGGAAATCAATATCAAATAACAATCTTTGGTGGCTTTCCTTTCAACCGTAGGTCACAAAACAACCCTAAAAATCTCTAGACCTGTGCATAAGAGAAGTAACAACCCCATTTGGCCCTAAAATACCAATTTTGTTCTACATTAAGGGCCCTATTAGTGCAATGATTATTCCCAATGTTTGATAGTTGCCCTGTGATTTCCATTACATGATTTCCATCTATAAACCACTATTGTGGTTTCATCATTGCTCCCATTCAAGAACAAAAAAGTAGACATGAATTCTCTCCCTACATTAAGTCCACATGCACATAATGACTAACTTTGGTACTTCCTAACTTTTCAGTATTCCTTTTGACAACAAAAGTGAAACATGAAACAATATCCTTACTTTCAGCATCTTGCACAACTGATGGATTTGATCGAACTGTATAAGTACTTTGTTCCCAAAGTAAATATTTTGAGACCTACGAACAAAGGGGAGCGAGATGAATGGTTGAAGGACTCCAATGGAGGATGAATTGATGCCTTGTTCTGCCTACCCAAAGGTCCTTTTATAGTGAATATTATCCCTAACTTATCATTGATTTGTAGTCTTCTATTGTTCACCCATGTTGCTCTACGAAACAAAGTTTTATGCTGATTTAGTATGTATATTCATGATGATGCTTGTTTTCACATATTAATTTTCAACCCTAAGGAAATGCTAACTTGTTTTCCCATACTAATTTTCAACCCTAAGGCAATCCCATAGTAGAAAGAACCAAAAAAGACTATACCCCACAAATCAAAAGGCTCTTAAATTAACCATATCATGCCTTCCTCAATGATTTGATGAAACCAAGGGGATGGAAAAAGGGTAAGGAAACACCAAATATCACTCACACCATGGAATAATTCTAAATCTAACCAATTGTTTAAACCACAAAGGTCATCTTATCTTGTTAATTGTAAGAGGGGCAAAAAAAATCAGACATGGTGAAAATTGGCATAAAATGGTCAAATAAAAAATGGAGGACATCAAAATACCTAGTACTTGCTTCAAGGCCCAAACATCATTCAAGTGAAATGTCCGCTCTTCACCACCATGGATTATATATATATATATGCACTACAGAGTAGCACTGAAGAGGTTAAAACATCCACTATATAGGATCGCCAAGAACTAACATCATTCAAGTGAAGGATGTATGCAAAATGCTTCAGACATTATATCTCTACTCATTTGATTTACTACAAAGTGTTGTAGATTGCTTAGTGCTCCTCTCTATTTATCATTTACGTTCAAATTCACTGTGAAATCAACAAGTCCAGGCAAATCTTCTAGTACAATGCCTTTACAGTAATGGACAAATAATGATGTTGAGTTCTTGGAGATCCTGTAGAGTGGATGTTTTAACCTCCTCATGAGTTCTACTCTATAGTGCATAATCCAGCACTTCAGAGGCATATTTCCCAGTGGTAACCTACACCAATATCACACACACACACACACACACATATCTAATCCATGGTGGTGAAGAGCGGACATTTCCAGATCTGCTACTTGGCATGTTCAAGAATGAAAAGAATGTTTTAAATACATTTATATTAGTCTATAATATTTGCTGATTTATTCCTTTTAGCTTGTCTTGATGATGCTTGTTTTCCCATATTAATTTTCAACCCTAAGGAAATGCTAACTTGTTTTCCCATACTAATTTTCAACCCTAAGGCAACCCTAAGGCAATCCCATAGTAGAAAGAGCCAAAAAAGACTATACTCCACAAATCAAAAGGCTCTTAAATTAACCATATCATGCCTTCCTCAATGATTTGATGAAACCAAGGGGATGGAAAAAGGGAAAGGAAACGCTAAATATCACTCACACCAGGGAATAATTCTAAAACTAACCAACTGTCTAAACCACAAAGGTCATCTTATCGTGTTAATTGTAAGAGGGACAAAAAAAAAATCAGACACGGTGAAAATTGACATAAAATGTTCAAGTAAAAAATAGAGGACATCAAAATACCTAGTACTTGCTTCAAGACTCAAAGCATAAACCATAAGATTCATGATTGTCCATTAATGGAAAATTATTACCTAACCCAATTTCCAGTCAACTAAGCACCTCATGGTCGAATCATGATATTGCAGCAGTGTGCATACATCCTTCACTTGAATGATGTTAGGATTTCCAAGAACTAACATCATTTAAGTGAAGGATGTATGAAGACTGCTCCATACATTATATCTCTACTCATTCGATTTCCTACAAAGTGTTGTAGCTTTCTTAGTGCTCCTCTCTATTTATCATTTACGTTCAACATCATGGTGAAATCAACAAGTCCAGGCAAATTTTCTAGTACATTGCCTTTACAGTAATGGACAAATAAGCTAGCATGTTAGAATTTTATCATTAAGCTAGCATAACATTAGGATCTTTAACTGAGAGAATAACAAGCACAACAATCAAACACAAGAGGCAATGAAAACAGTGTTTATCCTTGGGGAAACCATAAATGGTAAAAACCCTGCAACTTCCTCAGAGATAGAATCAGCACCAAAAGTAAAACCCAGAAAACATAAAGATGATCTCCACAACTTCTCTCTCTCTCTCTCTCTCTCTCTCTCTCTCTCTCTCTGTCTCACCGAGAGAGATTCTCCTCTCTCACTCATGCACCCCAATGAGTGAGTGTGTGTGTCCTAAATAGAGAGACTCACTCTCTATTTATATTCTTCTGTTCACTTGGAACCCACTCCATCATGTCAGACTCACTTAACAATTACTTACTAGAGCCGACATCTCTAGTAGTGTCTAATAGCCCTAGTGCCCCACCACTTGTGGGGACTTTTCCTCGTCCAACCAATAGGAGGGTAACACAATGGCGGGGACTATTTCCCCGACTTAAAATGACTCACCTAGGGTCGAATTCACTAGAATAGTCTAATAACCCAAGGGCCCCATAACTATGGGGACTTTAACCCTTGACCAATAGGAGGGTTACCCACAATGACTTGACATGAATTTCTCATTATAGAAACTTCCTGAAATAAACATCGGGGTATGACATGACTCAAGTACATCACAAATACATCCCGGAATAAACATCGGGTGATCCAGGAGGATCCAAGAAGGCAAAATTTTTGAAGTCCTCCAATCTCAGAAAAACCAGCACTAGATAGAAGGGCTTGTCGAGACGATTCCAACGGCATTCGTTTCACCTCAAACGGACTCCGTATGAGAAAGTTATCGCGTTCTGTTCTATAAGGTCAACAGGCAAATTTGGCAAAAAGAGGTGCCACGTGGCACCACTGACAAGGTGACACGTGGCATCCGTACTATACAAACATGATGATGTGGCACCACTCAGAGGATGACACATGGTATCCATACAGTACGGATCAATCACAAGGTGACATGTGGCATGATGACATGGCATGCTACATGGCATGATGACATGGCATGCTGATGTGTCATGATG
>LPNX010317691.1:626081-660466 GCA_001517045.1 Pseudotsuga menziesii | reverse complement strand
TTTGCCATTTCCCACTCATGCTTTGGAGTGGAGACTTTGTAGCTAAAGGAGAGAAGGGAGATTGCGTAGCTCTGTAGGAGAAAGGTACGAGTGTTTATACTCGTTTTACACCGTCTTCAGGCTTCGGAGTTGCTGGAAGCAGTCTTGTTGTGTCTTTGGGCAGTGGTTCTCTTCCTAAACATTGTCACCAAGGTATCATTGTATCATTGCCATGTATTTTGCCTTATGTTGAGATTATAGATCGGCCCTCCTATTGAGAAGCAGGCCCGGAGACGTAGTCCATCCTGGATGAACTCCGTTATCAACTTGTTATCTTTATGTGCATGTTGTCTATGCTGTTGGGTTCTCTTCTTGTGAATTTGTGAGCTTCATTCATGCTCTTTATGCAATTCATGTTAACGTCATAGAGTAGCAAAGATCTTGTTTCCAGATCATCGGGTTACAGTACATAAGAAATATGAATGAATACATTCCGAAGTTACAAATACATCAACACTCCCTATTAACTATGAAGGTATTCTCTCGACACAATTTATCAGCACAAGTCTTCTTCGCTGTATCATCTGGATCATCATCAAGTCATGTTCGTCTTCAAGTCATCTTCATCTTCAAGTCATCTTTATTTTCAAGTCATCTTTTTCTTCAAGTCATCTTCATCTTCGGATCTGGATCATCACTCAATCTGGATCATCACTAGACATCATCACTGGATCTGGATCATCACTGGATATCATCACTAGATCTAGATCATCACTGCTGGATCATCATCAATGGATCTAGATCATCATCACTCGATCTAGATCATCATTGGGTCATCATCACGAGTGCTATCTCTTGATTCTTCTCATCATAGGAACCTATACAGAGCCAGTCCTTTTTCATACTGGATGTATCATCACAGAGCTAGTCCTTTTTCATACTAGATGAGGCATCACAGAGCTGGTCCTTTTTCATACTAGATGAGGCATCACAGAGCTGGTCCTTTTTCATACCAGATGTGTCACCTACTCAGAGCTATTCCTTTTTCATACTAGATGAGTCTTCACAGAGCTGGTCCTTTTTCATACCAGATGAGGCATCACAAAGCTAGTCCTTTTTCATACTAGATGAGGCATCACAGAGCTGGTGCTTTTTCATACCAGATGTGGCAGCTACTCAGAGCTAGTCCTTTTTCATACTAGATGAGTCTTCATAGAGCTGGTCCTTTTTCATACCAGATGTGGCAACTACTCAGAGCTAGTCCTTTTTCATACTAGATGAGTCTTCACAGAGCTAGTCCTTTTTCATACGAGATGTGTCTTCACAGAGCTAGTCCTTTTTCATACTAGATGTGGAACCTACATAGAGCTAGTACTTTTTCATACTAGATGTGTCTTCATAGAGCCAACCCTTTTTCATGATGGATGTGGGACCTACATAGAGCTAGCCCTTTTTCATACTAGACGTGTCTTCACAAAGCCATCCCTTTTTCATGCTGGATGTGGGACCTACACAGAGCTAGTCCTTTTTCACACTAGATGTGTCTTCATAGAGCCAGCCCTTTTCATGTTGGATGTGGGATCATCACATACACCTGACAATGGAAGGAACCAATCCTCTCACCATGTCACAACTCTTACATCCGACCATGGAAGGAACCAATCCTCTCACCATGTTGGAAGGGCACAACACTTATATCTGACCATGGAACGAACCAATCCTCTCACCATGTTAGAATGGCTTAGCACAGACACATCACTTCCTCTTGGGAGGAATCTCAATCTGGAGAACACCAAGCTTCTCCCTAAAGTACTCAAACTTCACTCTACCCATTTCTAGCATAGAATCACGTCAGGGCTGATTACGTCCAAGTATAACCTGCGAGCTTCGCCAGGACCTATTACATCTGAGAACAACCTATAGGACCCATTACGTCTGAGCAACCTACGAGCTTTGCCAGGATTTATGCTCAGACAACCTATCTCACTAGCTATGCTAGAACTCCCTCTTTTGAGAGATCTCGATCTGTATCACAAACTGGAGCTTTAGTGCTCCTCTCTGCATCATACCAAAAATGCAAGTCAGATCAATCAAATCAAATACTAGTTTTCAAAAGAAACATACTACCTCCCAAGTGGAAACATCTTTTGCCTCGGCTGTACTCAACGCCATGCAGGACTCCATCCTATCAAACCAAGAGATCACACCTGATCTCATACTGAACTAGCACCTCGAAGTGCTCTTCCTATCAATGGCACTGCCTACCCAATACGAATCCACATAGCCCTCTAGGTTAATCCTCTGATTCATATCATACTTGAGCCCATACTCAACTGTACCCTTTAGGTACCTCACTGCATGCTTTGCAACCATCAAGTGAACATGTCTCAATGTGTTCATAGTAAAGCAAATATCTGGTCTCGTATTTGTCAGGTAAATCAAGAAATAAATCATCTGACAATACATTGTGGCATCAACCAACTTTGATGAAGCAACACTCAATAACTTTAGGTTTGATTCCATAGGTGTGGTCATGGCCTTGCAGTCATCATCCTGAACCTCTTTAGGATCTTTATTGCATACTTCCCTTGTCCACACCTTCATGCCTAGAACATAGTGCATCAACACATAACAGGAGCATCAATGGTCTTCCGTCGTCAACCTTGAAGCAAAGGTTGGAATCCACTTATTCTCAGTAAATCTTAGAATTATCAGTAATATGTCCATCCTATTGAACCATGTCAATCCTTAGGATCTTCTGCAGTCACTCCCTTTGTCTTCCATACTCTATGCATTGAAACATTCTATCCCAGAGTGACAAGTAGCTTCCTATGCTACTAATATTCTATGTATCTATCTAGGACCACTGGATACCAAGATCCTCTATCTTGAACTTTTTCAAAAGTTCATCTCGCACCCATCTGTGAGCTTGTCATCCTCTATCAACCTTGTAGCAAAGGTTCAGATATTCATCAAGATCCTCATGTATGTGTTATCCCATGGTTGTCTTCTGACCTCGTACAAGGTCTTATTTCATTTGCACACATGATTCTGCCTGTCATGTGTCTCAACTCCCACTGGTTGCAAATGTCTCTTCGAATCTTGCCTTGTATCCCACGATTTTTCCATCTAATGCATGATGGAACTACGAACTTCCCTTCATGTATCGATACTACATCCTAGACATCATTCTTCTTGAACTGATCTTCCCTTTCTTTTTGGAAGATTCTGCACCAATGATGTCACTGTATTCGTCATATTATTTTTCATCTTTGAACTGTCGTCACTTGTTCACCGAAACAAGTCTTGTTCTTCTTTGCTTGTAGGCGATTATGTATGAGATCTTTCCTACAAGTCAAATGCATTTTTATGGCTAGAAAAATTTCATAAGGAATATTCATACTGGCAAGTTCTTATGCATAAATATATGATCATGCAACTACTTTATCCAATACAACATTCATCCATATCTCACTGAACCTTTCTAGATGCCTTCCATCTCTACCAGGACAACATTGAGATTGTGCACTAATCCAATATGTTAGCAAAGAGGTTTCATTCTAGATAAGTAGCAATGGAGAGTTGTATAGGACCATGAGCTACTTACCCATCACATGCATATTAGAAGTATACTATCATTAATGCAAACATCCTATCATGCATAATACATCAACTGAATATAAACAAATGCATAACAAAACAATATCATGAAATGACAATTGAATACTTATCTTTATTTGTTTCATGGGTAGACTCCTTCTTGAGCCTTCAGCTTCATCGTCTTCATCATTCATGATAGCATTGTTTCTTATCCAAATGCTAAGGTGGATAAGAGGTGCTTCAAGAGTTGAGTTCTTCATATTCCTCATCGCTTGAGGGATCTTCTTTGGATGGTGAGAGCTTGATCTTCAATTGCTCCCATCTTCTCTTCTCTTCTTATGAGTTGAGCTTCTTCTTCTTCCCAGAGTCTACTGAAAGTAATCACTTCCTTTTGGCACACATTCCTTGAATGAATGAATCCCATGATCTTGGGAGGCCATTCAAGGTGGCCATCACCACTTCTACATTCTTCACTTCTTCTTTTACCTCTTGAAGTTGTTCTTTGATTTGAGATACCCTTATGACTACATGGTCTCTGCATTCTAGATCTTCACATTCTTCAATTGGTTTCTTAAGGTCATCTTTTGATTTATGTTCTTCCCTTCAAATAGCTTGGTCAAGGAATCAAACATCTTCGGTGTCTTTAGGGAAGACACTTGTGGTACAAGTTGATCCGTAATTGAATCAACAATGATCTTCTTGGCCTTGACCAAGTTCTTCTTGTGTAAGGCTTCTAACCTCATCTCCCTATGGAACTGGAACCTCTCTACTCATGTAGGTGTCCAATTCATTTTCTTCAGAGAGATCATATACTTCCATACTTGGAAGTTGTCAACTTCACCAAGCTTATCATCAAGCTGATGTGATAGATCACTTTGAAATGAGAACCTCAAATGAAAATAACAAAGGATTAGTTCTTACCGATTTGAGGTGTCCGTCCTGGTTTCGGAGCTGGCTGATCTAGGGTTTTTCACAAAAACTCTAATTTTAAAAACTTGGAATATTTCAAATGTGATTGGATAGACAGATATATCTCTTCAAATGGAGCTGTCCAATGTACTCCTTTTCTGAAAACAGTGGAGGGAAGCTCCCGGAATAGGAAGCCCTAGTTTTTCAATTTCTTCTGCAGAAATGCCTGTCACTGTTTCTGTGATATATCCAAAATTATTACTCCTCTATGTCTGCAATTTAGTACTAAGGTAATATCGCATGTCACTGATCCAAAAACATAGGTTTCATTAGAATTGGTTTCACCAATTGGGACTTATGATTGTTTTCCCAAGGTGACTTGTTACAGGATTGTTTAGAACAATGAAGTTGTACAGACTTCCACGTGTCATTCGTTCACCTTCTGAGTATGAATCTCGGACCACAGAAATTAAAGTCTGTTCCCTTTCTATAAAATGTTCAGAAATTTCATTTGGACCTTTTTATCCCAAGATATAGCAATTATCCCCAGGTGTCCTGTTTAAGGATGAATTCTGGAAGAGGCTGGAGCCCTAACTTGGAGGGATCATATCTCCTAGAATATAGTGAATCTGAGGCTGAATTGTGGACACAGTGTAAATACATATTGTATCTTCAGCCTCTACAATTTTCAGTTCCTTTTCCTTTTCCAATCTTAGGATATAGCAAATGTACCAAAACTTAGCAGTTTTAGTATTTAGGGTTTTTCTAGCTCGGGGTCAAACTAGGATTTGGCTTTCCCAGAGTTTCACCCAACCAAATTTCTTGATCCAGGTCTCTAAACTTATATTTTGATGAGGAGAACAATCCTATGCTAGGATCACTCAAAAACTCCTATTCTTAGAAATCCCTAATTTCCGCATCGAAAATTGAATATGCTTGAAATCGAATTTTGCTTCGACAGAAATATGCGCCCTTCAATGGAGAGTCATCCTAGCATGCTTTTGCTGATGGATTGTCGAGAGAGACCCAAAAATTAAGAATCCCTAGCTTCTATAGCTGCACAATGTCTTATTCTCAGGTTATCTCTAATACCATGTTAGAATTTTATCATTAAGCTAGCATAACATTAGGATCTTTAACTGAGAGAATAACAAGCATATCAATCAAACACAAGAGACAATGAACACAGTGCTTATCCTCGGGGAAACCATAAATGGTGAAAACTCCACAACTTCCTCAGAGATAGAATCAACACCAAAATTAAAACTTGAAAAACATAAAGATGATCTCTACAGCTTCTCTCTCTCTCTCTCACACTGAGAGAGCTTCTCCTCTCTCACTCATGCGCCCCAATGAGTGAGTGTGTGTGTCCTAAATAGAGAGAATCACTCTCTATTTATATTCTTCCATTAACTTGGAACCCACCCCATCATTTCAGCCTCACTTAACAATTACTTACTAGAGTCGACATCTCTAGGAGTGTCTAATAACCCTAGTGCCCCACCACTTGTGGGGAATTTGCCTCCTTCGACCAATAGGAGGGTAACACAATGGTGGGGACTATTGACCCGAATTACAATGACTCACCTAGGGTTGAATTCACTAGAATAGTCTAATAACCCAAGGGCCCCATAACTGTGGGGACTTTAACCCTTGACCAATAGGAGGGTTACCCACAATGAATTGACATGACTTTCTCATTATAGAAACTTCTTGGAATAAACATCGGGGTATGACATGAATTAAGTACATCACAAATACATCCCGAAATAAACATCGTGTTACAATAAATAATAAATACGGGTGAATACATTCCAAAGTTACAAATACATCAACATCCTTCACTTGAATGATGTTAGGATTGCCAAGAACTAACATCATTCAAGTGAAGGATGTATGAAGACTGCTCCAGACATTATATCTCTACTCATGTGATTTCCTACAAAGTGTTGTAGCTTTCTTAGTGCTCCTCTTGTTTTATCATTTACGTTCAACATCATGGTGAAATCAACAAGTCCAGGAAAATCTTCTAGTACATCGCCTTTACAGTAATGGACAAATAATGATGTTGAGTTCTTAGAGATCATGTAGAGTGGATGTTTTAACCTCTTTAGTGCTACTTTGTAGTGCATAAGCCAACACTTTAGAGGAATATTTCCCAGTGGTAACCTACAACAATCATATATATATATATATAATCCATGGTGGTGAAGATAGGACATTTCCAGATCTGCTACTTGGCATGTTCAAGAATGAAAAGAATGCTTTAAATACATTTATATCAGTATGTAATATTTGTTGATTTATTCCTTTTAGCTTGTCTTGATGATGCTTGTTTTCCCATATTAATTTTCAACCCTAAGGCAATGCTAACTTGTTTTCCCATAGTAATTTTCAACCCTAAGGCAACCCTAAGGAAATCCCATAGTAGAAAGAACCAAAAAAGACTATTCGCACAAATCAAATGTCTCTTAAATTAACTATATCATGCCTTCCTCAATGATTTGATGAAACCAAGGGATGGAAAAAGGGCAAGGAAACATCAAATATAACTCACACCAGGGAATAATTCTAAAGCTAACCAACTATCTAAACCACAAAGGTCATCTTATCGTGTTAATTGTAAGAGGGGAAAAAAATCAGACACGGTGAAAATTGGCATAAAATCATCAAATAAAAAATAGAGGACATCAAAATACCTAGTACTTCACTACAGAGTAGCACTGAAGAGGTAAAAACATCCACTATACATGATTTCCAAGAACTAACATCAATTAAGTGAAGGATGTATGCAGAATACTGCAGACGTTATATCTCTACTCATTCGATTTACTACAAAGTGTTGTAGCTTTCTTAGTGCTCCTTCCTGTTTATCATTTACGTTCAACTTCACCGTGAAATCAACAAGTCCAGGAAAATCTTCTAGTACAATTCCTTTACAGTAATGGACAAATAATGATGTTGAGTTCTTGGAGATCCTGTAGAGTGGATGTTTTAACCTCTTCATGTGCCACTCTGTAGTGCATAACCCATCACTTCAGAGGCATATTTCCCAGTGGTAACCTACAACAATCACACACACACACACACACACACACACACAGATATATATATATATATAATCCATAGTGGTGAAGAGTAGACATTTCCAGATCTGCTACTTGGCACGTTCAGGAATGTAAAGAATGTTTTAAATACATTTATATTAGTCTGTAATATTTGCTGATTTATTCCTTTTAGCTTGTCATGATGATGCTTGTTTTCCCATATTAATATTCAACCCTAAGGCAACGCTAACTTGTTTTCCCATACTAATTGTCAACCCTAAGGCAACACTAAATTTATAATAATAAAATATTTTAAATATTTAAATATTTAATAATAAAATATTTATGTATGTAATATTGCGTAAAATGGTAATTAATTTTAGATTTTTCTTATATAAATTGAAACTTAATTTTATATTTTTCTTCTTCTTTTAGATTTGATCTTGAGGCCTATGTGACCTTTCACATGAGCGTCTACCAATTGCCGACCCTTGGGGTTAGCAACCATAAAACTATCATGACGTATCAATTAAGGAGGATCCTTGGGATTAGAAACCATAAAACTATCATGGTATCGAAAAAATTGAAGGTACCAATATCAACCTTAGGATGCCAATCTCCACTATTTTTGCACCCATAACCTCACAAAAACTCCGTGAAAACAAAGAGTTTGGAATTTTTTAGGTTACTAGAAATGTGAAAAAATTGGAGTTACTAATAAGAGTGATGGTATATCAATTGATATTAGTGATCAAGTAACTAGCAAGTATTGGATGCATACACTATAAAATATGTGGTATAAACCTCAATACATCCCTAAACTAAGATCTATGGGTATATTTTATTATTATTATTGCCCATTGATAGTTATTTCCATTCATTTATCAAATTACGCGTGGATTATGGTGTGTTTTATTTCGTGAAATGATATTTCTAGAGTAGGGATTCTTTACTACTTATATGATATTGAATCAATTCAAAGGTGAAACTATTTTTTATCATCGACATTAATGACTCGTTTATAGGCATTATCTAGGTTCTCCTTGTTAGGTACCACATGTACCTTCTCCTATCCCCTATCTTTTGAAGGGTTGAAGGTATTACAAAAGTTATTGGATCACCGAATGGAAAACTATAGTATCCCAAACTGATATTCTATTGTTTTGATAGTATGTTTGTAGGTTCGGTGCTTTAGTTATGCTAGATTGACAAAATAAAAGATGCATGCAAAACAATGTCGTGCCAAAAGGCCCTATAATATAGTTGTTCTGGAGAATAAATAGGAAGAAGACTGTCATTGAGAGAACGTACACATACCAATAATAATAATTTTGATATTACGTCGAGATAGGTGAGGCATGCAAGCAATGCATGTAGCGGAAGACGTAGGTACAATTATCAAAATAGTTTATTTAGTAAAACTTATTACCTTTCTTTTTTGCATTGACTTAGCCACTTTCAATTCACTAACTCTAAAATAGCTAATAAGTGTTGGCTAATAATGGTGACGATTCATGGTATTATGTTTCACACGGTTGCAACATCGCAAACTAGTGAAGGATAATACCACGAATCTTCATCGTTGCTTGGCTGAACACTTTTTATCTTTTGTGAGATATAGTTCATGTGGACAGAGTTCTTGAACTATGTCCTCATGGATAGTTTTCATTAGAGGAAATTTGGGGTCTAAAATGGGCCTTATAAGAAAACATGCCAAAAATAAATTTTATGAGTTGGAATTCAAAACCAATAGAATTTCAATAAAATGAGTCAACCTTAATGGTTGAATTGACATATTTGTCACAAACGAAAACTACTTTTTTTGTTTGTATTTTCAATATATATCCCTGTGTTTTTACTCAAATTTCAAGTGGGAGAGCTCATTGGATGCAAAATTCAATTCCGCATCCAACAAGTACCCACACTGCATACTTTTGATGGACTCCGCTACCCCAAAAACAAGAAATAATTGAAAAAATGTGATGATGATGTCACCATCACGTTTTTTAGGTATTTCTTGTTTTTGGGGTAGCAGGGTTTGTCAAAAGTATGTAGTGTGGGTACTTGTTGGATGAAGAATTAAATTCTACATCCAATGAGCTCTCCCACTCAGAATTTGAGTAAAAACACAGGGAGATATGTCGAAAATACGAACACAAAAAGTAGTTTTTTTCATTCTTCCTCCAAAATTAATAACTATTATTTTATTATTTTAACGAATATTTTATTATTTTCCTTAGGAGGCCCATTTTAGACCTCAAATTTCCTCTAATGGTTTGATGATGATATTAACAGGTATGTAGAAAAAAATTTAATATTTTGAAAAAATAGTTATTGTAAGTGGATTACTTCATTCAATCACTTAATGAAAATATATTGTATAGTCCAATCTCTCATGGTGTTTAGAGCTTGGGAATTATTGGGTTAGGTTCGAGTTGATTTCTAATATAATGTTTCTATAATAAAACACCTTAAAGAAGAAATCCATAACATTTGGCAGAATTTTGGCAAACCCCTGTTGTCGCTACAATTTGGAAAATACTGGTTTAGGTTCGAGTTTCTTTCTAAGATTGACAAAATAAAAGTTGCATGCAAAACAATGTCGTGCCAAAAGGCCCTATAATATAGTTGTTTTCGAGAATAAATAGGAAGAATACTGTCAGTGAGAGAAGGTACACATACCAATAATAATAATGTTGATATTACGTTGAGATAGGTGAGGCATGCAAGCAATGCATGTAGCGGAAGATGTAGGTACAATTATCAAAATAGTTTATTTAGTAAAACTTGTTACCTTTGTTTTTTGCGTTGACTTAGCCACTTTCAATTCTCTAACTCTAAAATAGCTAATAAGTGTTGGCTAATAATGGTGACGACTCCTGGTATTATGTTTCATTAGGTTGCAACATCGCAAACTTGTGAGGCATAATACCAGGAATCGTCACTGTTGCTTGGCTGCACACTTGTTATCTTTTGTGAGATATAGTTCATGTGGACAGAGTTCTTGAAGTCTGTCCTCATGTACAGTTTTGTTTGATGATGATATTAACAGGTATGTAGAAAAAAAATTAAAATTTTGAAAAAATAGTTATTGTAAGTGGATTACTTCATTCAATCACTTAATGAAAATATATTGTATAGTCCAAGCTCTCATGGTGTTTAGAGCTTGGGAATTACTGGGTTAGGTTCGAGTTGCTTTCTAATATAAGGTTTCTATAATAAAACACCTTAAAGAAGAAATACATAACATTTGGCATAATTTTGGCAAACCCCTGTTGTCACTACAATTTGGAAAATACTTGGTTAGGTTCGAGTTTCTTTCTAACCTAGGGCTTTTATAATAATCTTCAATGATCTAGGGGTTAGGTTCTAGTTTCTTGCTTATAACAAAACATGGCTCGACAATCCTGCTTAGGGTAGCGACCGATTTTCATCCTTCTCCAATGGACCGAGCATACATGTAAGCAAAAAAACTCTAACTATCGTGGCTATGGTGGAACTTGAATCCTTCTCTAAATCTCCCTTAAGCATCTCATTTGGGTGGGGTCAGATTAATAGCTTATTTGGGAACCGGTTGCCGAGATAACTCACATAAAAACAATCAAACCAATTTGAATGAGAACCAAATTTTGATGGGTTTTTCCACTAACTGTAACGCTTAGACTGGCCAGAATTCAAAATCCATATCAACCAATATGGGTCAAATGCGGGTTAGATGAAATTGTCAAATTGGGTCTGTCATTAGCTGATCAATGTAAATGCATGCACAACGAAGAAAACCCATGTTTGAAAGCTGATAAGGAAGGATTCAAGTTGGTGAAGGAGCAGGCAGTATAGATAGAGACCCTTTGGGTTGTTGGTAAAAGTAAAGTAATCAAGTAGGCAAGGTATATAAATGAGGTGTCTAATTGCTCACCCACACAAGATCCCGTTCACCATAACCGAGTGAGAAGGAACACATCACCACTGGACGAGAGGGTGAGGACCATTAGACCCTATAAAAATGGGGGTTTTCTTTATCCAAAGCCTAAATTGAGAAGACAGGATTGAAACGTACCAACCCAGCACAACCTGGGTCTAAGTATGCTCTAATAGCCTCTGCCTTTCCTCTATTGGCTAAGAAACCCTAGAGATTTGTAGGACTATATTAACAATTTAAAAATAGACATGAATTAGGTCATGGTACTCACAATTTTGGGATCCATTGTCTCAACTGACAATTGGCCTCCTTGTCCACTACAAAACCACAATTATCCACTCTCCTTACTCTTCGTGGCTGGTCCAAATTGTTGTTCCCACTGTCCAAATCGTTGCTCCCACTGATATTGTTCTTCGGAAAGTTTGGCAGATTGACCCTTGATCACTGAATGACAAGCATCCGACGAGATGAAAAACACAGAGGAAATATTTCTCTTGATCACTGAACACAAGCACCCGATGAGATGCACAGAAGAAGCTTTCTTATGAAGCTGAAAAGAAAATAGCGCGCCATAGTTAGTGTTTTTTTGTGCTTTTATGTTTTTGTTATTTTATTTATATATACATATATTATAAATAATTGTTTTATTATTATTTATATATATGGTTTTATGTTTTAATTTATTTATGCTTTATTTTATTTATTTATATATATATACTATGTTTTATTTATATGTGTTTATTTTATTTATTTATTTATACTATGTTTTATTTTTTTTATATACAAAGAGGGGGGTGTATCTATGTGAGTCTTTATGTGTGTAGTGAATCTATGATGATGAGGATGTCACTATGATGATGATGTCGATGATGCTCATGACGTTATCCATGACGCCAATCATTATGATGATGATGATGCTAATGAAGATAAGGATGAAGATGAAGATGATGCTGATGATGAAGACGAAGATGATGATGATGAAGATGATGACAATGATGATGATGATGATGATGATGATGATGATGATGATGATGGTGATGACCATCTTGATATCATATGAAATGATGAAAATTCTAACCATGTTGATGATGATGATGACGTTGATGATGCTATTGATGGTGACGATGTTGTTGGTGATGATGACGATGATGACGATGACGATGACGATGATGGATGATGATGATGATGATGGATGATGATGTTGATGATGTTGATGATGATGATGATGATGTTGATGATGATGAAGATGATGACGACGATGAAGATGGTGATGATTATGATGAAGATGATGTTGATGATGATGAAGATGATGATGATGATGATGATGTTCATGATGATGACGACGATGATGAACCACATGATGATGATGTTCATGAAGATGATGATGATGATGATGATGAAGATGATGATGATGATGATGAAGATGATGTTGATGTTGATGGACATGATGATGATGATGATGATGTTCATGATGATGATGAGGATGGTGATGATGATGATGATGATGATGAACCACATGATGATGATGATGACGATGACGATGTGTGATGAATATGATGATGTGATGATGATGATGATGATGATGTGTGATGATGACGATTTTGATGATGATGTTGATGATGATGAAGATGATGATGATGATGTTGATGAAGATGATGATGAAGATGATGATGATGATGATGAAGATGATGTTGATGATGATGAAGATGAAGATGACGATGTTCATGATGACGATGAGGATGGTGAGGATGATGACGATGATGAACCACATGATGAGGATGTTCATGAATATGATGATGATGATGATGAAGATGATGTTGAAGATGATGATGATGATGATGAAGATGAAGATGATGATGATGATTATGATGATGATGATGATGATGTTCATGATGACGATGAGGATGGTGAGGATGATGACGATGATGAACCACATGATGATGATGTTCATGATGACGATGAGGATGGTGAGGATGATGACGATGATGAACCACATGATGATGATGTTCATGAAGATGATGATGATGATGATGAAGATGATGATGAAGAAGATGATGATGATGATGAAGATGATGTTGATGATGATGAAGAAGATGATGATGATGATGATGAGGATGGTGAGGATGATGACGATGATGAACCACATGATGATGATGTTCATGAAGATGATGATGAAGAAGATGATGATTATGATGAAGATGATGTTGTTGATGATGAACATGATGATGATGATGATGATGATGATGATGAACATGATGATGTTACTAAGAACCTTGACATATATCTTATTTAATAGCTATAAGGCACAAATATGCTATTTAGGAGACTCAAACTTTGGTGGGTGGAATGACAACATTTAAACGACTTAAGAAGCCATTGTTGTGGCAATTTAACAAAATATAAAGATCTAAAATGATTTTGATGTTTGTCACTAAACTATAAAGTTGCGGTAAGATCAAAGATATATGAAAAAATTGGAATATGATATCTTTTCCTGAGCCATAAGGTATGTAAAAGATTAAAAAAAACATTAATGTTATGTTCTACATTCTTAACATCGAGATCTTTTTATTATAGCAATAAACTAAGTAAAAATTTTGGACATCAATTTTGCTAACTACATTCTTCTATTTAAATATCTTATTTAAATTAAATACTTTTTTAAAATAAACTTAAAACATTCAAAACAAAAATATAATGATAAATGCTAAAATTACATATAAAATATTTTATGGAAATCAAATATTTCAAATATAAATAAAATTAAATATTTATAGCTATAATCACTTTATTTTTATCAGCAAATATCATGTCTGAAGAAAACCATGTGTGTTACTAACTATAATGTAGCTTATGTGCATTATCAAATGATAAAGGTTTAGGCATAAATCACTTTAAATTAATATTTATTTATAATATTTGACAATATAATTAACTCACACTATCAAGATATTAGTGTTTTAAAACACTAATCTTCACGCTATGATGATGATGACGACGATGATGAAGATGATGATGATGACAATGATGACGACAAAGACGACAACGATGATGATAATGATGCTTTTGATGACAATAATGACAATGATAATGATGATGACAATGATTATGGTCATGATGATGAAGACGATGATGACAACGTCGACGATGATAATGAAGATGACGATGAGGGTGATAATTATGATGATGATGATTATGATGATTATGATGATGATGATGATGATGATGATGATGATGTTAAAGATGGTGAGGATGATGACTGTGATGATCCACATGATGATGATGATGATGATGATGTCTGTAACTATTTTTAAAAAGAAATAAGATAAAAGAATAGGTCTAATTAAATATTTACCTTTCATTATATTTCCTCGTTGATGATGACGACGATGATGATGAAGACGATGACGATGCTACAAATGAAAATGCCATTGATATGAAGTAGTTCATTTGATCTAGGTTTAATTTTAATGATGATGATGGCAATGAAGATGATGATGGAGATGATGATGATAATTATGATTTTGATGGCGACAGAGATGACGACGATAATGATAATTATTATTTTGATGACGACGATGACAATATTGATAATGATGATGACAATGATCATGAGGATAATGATGTCATCTTCATCGATTATGATGAAGATGAGGATGTTGGTGATGATTATGTTGATGAGGATGACAGTGATGAAGATGATATGATGACGACGATGACGATGATGAAGACGATATGAAGAAGATATGACAACGACGATGATGATGCTATAGACGACGATGACGATGATATGAAGTAATTAATTTGATCTAGGTTTAATTTTAATGATGATGATGGCGATGAAGATGATCATGATGATGGTGACGATGATGACGACGATGATGATAATTATGATTTTGATGATGACGGCGATGATGATAATTATGATTTTGATGACGACGATGACAATATTAATGATAATGATGATGACAATGATCATGAGGATAAGTCATCATATTCTTCATCCATGTCATCATCTTCTTCATCTAAGTCATCACCTGTAGCATTAGATCCAGAGTCAACATTGTAAGGGTTAGCCATATCATCATTGTCATCATCATCAGTTATGATCATCATGTCATCGTCGGTATAAATTTCATTGGAATTTTTTGCTACATCATCGGATTCAAATGTTTCTTGGATTACATCTTCTGCTGGATCATCATCATCATCTAACTCATGTTTATCATGTTCTACATCATCGTATCCTTCTTCTAGAGAACCCTCTTCATTAGCATCATTTAGGTTATACTTTATTGGCCTTCCCCTTGGATTGTGTCTCACAACAAATGACCAACCCGCTTTATAAATGACATGCCAATCATGTGTTTTGACCCCCGCAAAATCACCTTTTTTGGTTATGATATTCTTCAAGTTTGCACAAAATCCAATGGAAAATTTAATTTTCTGCATTACTTCTTTGACAACATTACTTTGTTGCTCCGTAAACATCAATGGAATTGAGTTTATATTAACTTGTACTCCGTTGGTATGAAATTGGATGATGTATTTCATTGCATGGTTGCTTTATTGAATGTATTTGCAAGCTTTCACAACTTTATCTTTCTCCCTCCTTAGCTATAGTAATCGCCATAAGGTTTTAGTAACATTCTTTCCAATATCCATTGTATCAAACAAATGAGCAATTTGTAGGTGCTCATAGTAGGGCAACCTGCTGAATTGAATAGGATAACTTTTAATTCCTCGTGGAAGCCCATTAATGCCTTCATTATCACAATGGACATCATGAATATTAGTTTATAAATAAATTACGTCATAAATCAAATATGGCCACTACAGTAAAAAAATCACAATAAAAATTAAAATACATAACAATTCATATACGATGATCCATACGTACCATGATGATGATTTCTATTGTATTGCATCTTCTAAAGGTGAGGTGTCATTCTCCGTGGTTTTAATGTAGTCTCCTACTTCCCATTGAAAATATTTTTTCAGTTGTTCTATACCTATGATTCTTAGAGAGGAAATACCTATACTCATCAAACACCTCCTTTCTTAAGCTTTTTGAACGACGAGATTTTATCTTAGGACCACAAACTGGACATGCAAATTTACCCTTTGTCTGAAGAACTACAATATTTAGATATGGAATACCTATGTCAAATATATTCATATATAAACTATTCTAACAACTCCATATCATTATATGCAATTAAAGTGGAACTTATAATTACAAACCACAAAATGAAGTTAACCCAGGGGCATCATTTATTGTCCATACAACCATTTCATGGAATTGAAATTTCCTTTGTCGTATTGGTATATATATGTCATACATAGTTATGCCATTCCGTAACTTCAGTAGCTCATCTATAAGAGGTTCTATGTATACATTCATATCTTTGACTTGGAACTTACCTGATTCATTTTAGGTACATATAAAATATATCATTATGAGACCCATTATGATATATAAACCATGCACAAGAGTAAAATAATAGATAGATATATGAAATTAAGAAACATAATACAACAAATGATATGCCACAACTACATTATAAATAAAACAATTTTTGACAAAAAAAATTGGAATAATCATCAACAACATTATGTGCTCCCTCTTTATTTACAACCATGGAGGAATGTTATTGTTGATAACAAAAATAGGCCACACCGTGTAAATGGATTTCATTTGTGCAAATGGATTAAAACCATATGTTGCCAAAGAAATCCTAAGATTACGTGGTTCTTCTTTAAAGTGAGGCCACTTTTCCTCCATATATCTAAAAGCAGAACCGTCTACAGGCAATCAGATAAAATCATATTGACTTCTGTTCCTGGCATGGTAATCCATAAATTGTGCTATGTTTTTGCACCTAAACAGTCGTTGCAAACATGGAATCATGGGAATATAACGAAGAACCTTCTAAGGCACCTTTTTTGTTACTTTATCTGTACCATATCTACTTACATCACATTCCAGACATTCTATTCCAAATTCATGGTGATTATAATATATAACATGGTCATCGGGGCATGCATGAATTGCTTCATAATGCATTCCAATCTCTTTCATGATGGAAGATAAATCTCGATATGTGCGAGGTAAAATATTTGATGGTGGTAACAAAAATTCAGCTATCAAGCTACAAAAATAAAAATAAATTGTTAATGTAATAAATATATAATATAAACGAAACACGCTTCATCCGTATGATGATCAATACTAAGTTAACAATACAATTATTAGAGGAATACAGATAAAATTGATCACGATCCTATATATGTGATGGATTATTTTACATACCTTAGCATCCGTGTGATTGCAATGTTTGAAATACCATTCATAACCTTCAAGTTCATTATCAACAATACAATAGAGAGAAGATTTGTTTTGGAGCCTTCATAAAGGGGTTCATATGCCTTATCAAGAAGAGGTATATCGTGAACATCATCAAAGTCATCATCATTTTCATTGTCAATTTCATCGTCATCATCCATTCTAACGTTAAATGAATCATGGATCAATTTATTTGTACCATCATATTCAATTACATTATTGGTATGATCATCTTGTTCAATATGATCATTCACTTATTCTCCATTAAACATACACGCTCCATGATTATGATCCTGAACTTGTTCTAAAAGCACTTCCTCTGGACAATATGCTGTAGGGTGTATTTCCTTTAATATAAATACATGGAAACATCAATAGATATACATTAATATATGAAAAACAAAAATAATACATACAATTACAAAAAAAATGAATATAATAAACTTTATAATGATAAACCTACAAATGGATGATATTCGTTCCCCCCCTTAGCGTGTCCATGTTCCCTGCAATGTTTTCAGGTTGTTGAAATCAATATTCTTCTCCTCTTAAATCCCCTACATTGAGTACATAGACAATAAAAGTTTCCATCACCCCTTCTTTTCGTTGCATTCCATAGTCTAGCAAGCAATTGTCGGTTGTCTTCGTTTGGATCTGGAATATATCTATTTGACATTTTGTCACAAACTTTGGTAATGAATATAACCGATTGTCTTAAAAAATCAAGTTCTATGGATCAACATTTTTTCAAACAAAGAGAAGTTGAAGAATAAAAAATTCCCGACAAACTGTCTATCAATGAATTTTTTTTTTCCCACAACTGCCCGTTGAAGATTAAAACAATTCCTGAAAACGTCCGTCGAGGAACAAATAATTTTCATAAATTGTCCATTGCTTCTACAAAAAACATGTCAAAATGTTTAAAACAATTTATATTTATAATGGCCATGCGTCGGATATTTGACACCTTGAACATAGTTACCATTGAAAATATGGGACCATAAATTTAAAATCATGTAAACCTTACATTTAAAAAAAAAACTATACATCTCATTGGATCTCCGATGCTAAGGGGTCGGATATCTGAAACTATTGGGTCCATATATCGTCAGATATTTGACACCATACCGTTGGATATCCGACATCAGACCGTCGGAGATCCAACGCTTAAGGGTCGGATATGCGACACTCTAGGGGTCGGATATTCGACGGTGCTATAAAATTTTTTTGATCGTCATTCTTTTCAGTGATTGTTGTCTGACATATACGTATGAAATGTTGGATGATGTCGGATTCTGACGTCGGATTTCGGGTTCAAATCCTATTGTGACTTTCAAATATTTGCATCTTATGCACTTTCAAATATTTGTGTCTTTTGCACCTTCAAATATGTGCATCTTTTGCACTTTCAAATATCTGCGCCTTATACACTTTCAAATATCTGTTTCTTTTTCACTTTCAAATATCTGCATCTTTTGCACTTTCAAATATCCATGTCTTTCTGTAATATGCAACTTGCACAAATTTGTGTCTTCTGTTCTTTCTACTTTCTATGTATTTTATACTTTCAACAATCCCCAACTAGTATGTGTCTACTACACCTTTATGCAAGAAAAATATATATGCAAAATACTCTATAACAATATATATGTTCTCAAACCTTTTACAATCTACTATGTCAACAGTGTTCTATTGTATTTTTAGCTTTTGTTGCAAATTTCAATGCTAAGAACTCTCCTTATCTATGTGGTTTCTACTGATCTTCTTCAATGCTTTATGTGCATTAAGATCCTTGTTGTATATCTTCTTCTTGGTTCGACGAGCCTTTGATCCCCAAAAATATGAAGCGTGCACACGTCCATTTTCTCATGATTGAAGATGTGGAGTCTTACACAATCTAGTCCAACACCTTTCTGGTATTTGCACTTGTGCGTTTGTGCTTTAGTGGATGCTCCTGTATATGTATCCTATATCTTTGTGGGATTTGGGCACTTCATATGTGGTTTTTCACCTTTGATGTATCATCAATTGTGGATATTGTACACTTCTAAAATTAGCATACTTGTTAAACTACACATTCTTCCCACACCTTTTTCACACTCCCGAACCTTTCTCCATCCAACTCTTTTGACTTTAACCTTGAAGAAGCATGAGTGGGTGCACTTAGTATCTACAGATATACCTTAAGTACCTCTTCATGTTGGATATACTTCTTATGTATTTCTTCAAATTGGAATTCATATACTTCTTCAAACCAACATAGAATATTTATGTTATATTTGCGCTAACTTTATTAAGCTTGAGCATAGAAAAGTGAACATGCATTAAGCTTCTTTTCCTTATGAATCTTTCTTGTTCAATCTTCATGCATCCTTCATCCATCCAATGTTCTTTATTTCATGTGTCCCTTTTCGACATTTGACATCAATGACAATCACCAAGGTTCAACATTAAATTCTAGTGTACTTCAATAAGCATTTCCTAAAACATGAACGTATATTCATATTTCTAGGAATATGAATACAATTTCATTTAAGAGATCTATGCATCTATATGCTTTTGTGAATCTTAACATCTAAATTTAATGGAGTTGGTGCAATGATAGTTTTTCTATCTCTATTGGATTTTTATTTTAACATTTCCTCATTTATATTTATTAAAGAATTATATTCTCAAAGATCTATTAACTTTATTGCATAATCCACTAAAAATCTCATTTTAATTACCCAAATTGGGTTGATTTTGGAATGTGTGAAATTGCTAGTGACCATATTTTTCCATTATTGGTTATTGTTCTCATTCAAATATTTGTAAATGTATTTTTAAAACATTATCAGTTATCTCACTTAGCTTGTTGTGCTCTTAAAGGGTATTTGTTGAATATAGTTGTCATTGATGTCAAAGGTGTTTAGTAATGACAGGAATAACCAAGGACATGATGGTAGGGAAAACTTAGTGTAAGACAAAGGAATAACCTAGGACAAGTTGACATGGCATGTAGGATGAAGTTGGCTAAGAGGAGTCAGGAGCATTATAACACTAAGTTTATATGAAATGAATATTTGGAAAGCCCAAATCATAAGAGAGAGAAAAATCAACAGTCTAGAATTTTTTTCGCAATGCCAAGGTGAAATATTGTTAAAGATGTGGGAATACTATTGCGAAAGCAATTTTTGAGAATTTATGAAAAAAAATCCGCAATCCGTAACCCGCAATCCGTAATTTGCAATCCGACTCCGGAAAGAACGTTGTGGCCACAAAATAGCAGAAGTTGGTTTTAAAAATTGAGAAATGCACATCCACAATTTGCAATACACAATTTTGGAAGTAATTTGCGGAAGCCTATTTCAAAAAAGTTGAAAGGCATTCCCGCAACCTGTAACCCGCAATTGCGGAAGGAGTTTGCGGAAATGTAATTGTGGAAAGTTAATTATGGAAAGATCTTTGTGAAACGTTAATTGTGGAAATATCGTTGCAGAAGGTCCATTGGGGAAGGAATTTGTAGAAGCCTATTTCAAAAAAGTTGAAATGCATACTCGCAACCCGCAATTGGGGTAAGACAATTTGTGGAAATATAAATGCAAAAAGGTCATTGCAGAAAGGTAGTTTCATAAAGAAAATTGCGGAAGGATTTATGTTGTAGATAGATAGTTGCGGAAAGGCAAATTTGGAAGGATTTATGTTGCAAAAAGATAGTTGTGGAAAGATTTCTATTGCAAAAAAGGTTGTTGCAGAAAGGCAATTGTGGAAGGAAGTATTCCTGCACATGGTGAAGAATTCCCACACAAGGTATACAAAATACCAACAAAGAAGCACCTTAAATGTGTTTATATATGATTGAAGATGTTGCAATCATGAGCATCAACTATAGGCATCTACAACATAACAAGAACCATATCTAAATGATCAACGAGGGTGAAAGTTTGATGCTTGAATAAATTGCTTATGCAAAGGGAAGAAAGATAAAAGAAAAGACATAATGTGATAAGCTATAGGGGTAAACTATAGATTAATTAAGATGCAATCATCTACAATGATAAGCTACATAAATTGTTAAAATATGTCATGAAACAAACAAAATGTTTATTATTAAGCAAGAGATATAAAACAAAGATATGATAAACAAAGATATAATAAACAAAGTTTATTATCCCTGTAGTAGAACATATTATTGTAGACATATAAGGAATGATTGTAGATTCATGAAAAGCGATTGCAGACTTAGAAAGGATGAGTGCATTGAAAAACGGAAAATTAGTGACTCTGCGAAATAGAGTGTTTAATGTTATAAATTAAACATTATTAAAAGATAAGCATAGTATGTTAATAATTAAACATAGAAGTAAGGAAACACGTTTGATGAAGAGGCACATTTTGTGAAGTGATGTGTTTGATGAACATGCACAACTCCAGATTGAAAGGGTGCAACTACGAAACTCCAGAATGAATAGATGTGTTTGTAAAGAAAGACGAATGATGTTAAAGGTATTTATAGGAAATATTTTGATTTTAGAAAAGGTGTCTTTGTGGTATAGATCCATGTAGTAGTAGCAAAAAATAACAAGGAATGTAATGAGAAAACAGTGATAGAATTGAAGACATAAGAAGATATGGAAATATGATAAAAACATAATAGGGTGGTAGGGTGGTTCTAGGGCACGCTACAGACCTGCAAGGGGGTTGTATCCTCATTCCAATGGTAGTTGGTAAATATGGTGTTAAAGCATCCTTTCAGTAGTATTTGATAAAATAGGGGGTCGTAGCCTCCTTCTAGTTGTAGCTGGTAAATAGGGTGTCATAGCATCCTTTCAGTAGCAGCTGATAAAACCAGGGGGTCGTAGCTTCCATCCAATAGTAGCTGGTAAATAGGGTGTCGTAGCATCCTTTCAATAGCAATTGATAAAACCAGGGGGTCGTAGCATCCTTCCAGTAGTTGTTGGTAAATAGGGTGTAGCAGCATCCTTGTATGTAGAAGCAGGAAAAAACTATTTGTAAATATAATTTTGCATTAATAGAAAGTGTTGGTAGTTTTCCCAATTGGGATTCCATGATAAAAGTTGTCTTCCTTGTATCTTGTTGATCATGTGTGTTTATGAATAAGTTAAAAGTGGTTTTAATTGTTAAAATTTATCAATATTGATTCATCCCCCTCTCAATATTGTCAAATATTCCAACAGTATCCAACTACTAGTAGGTGTATCTCTTATTCTTGGTGTTTGTCCTCATTTAAATTTTGTACTTGGATCTCAAAAGGAATTTACATATTGTTCTGGTACTTAAGAATGACAAGTTTTATTTGCCAAATTTTTATAAATTTTATCTATGTATAATGTCAAATAATCTATTTTATATGACATTACAGGAATCCAAGACACACATTATGAAGAAACCTGATCCTCGATGTATTTTCATAATAGTGTAGAGAATAACTGTGTTTTTGTTCGACATTAGACAATGAATATATACATTTCATAGAGTTTATTGAATTGAAGTATGGTGAATCAACATTATAGTAAAGGGAAAAAAAGTGATGCATGATAAATGTAGATCTTTTATCAACAATACTATTAGAGCTATGTTAAGCAACTTTCTCAAACAATTGATCAAACAGATTGGTACAATTATCCTTTGGAATAAAATGGAGTTGTCCTATATCTTATTAATGTTTCCTTTGCATCCTCTTACATTACTATTCCTCTCTTTGGTCCTCCTATGAGCTCCATATGCCTATGCTAGTTATTTAGACCAAAAACTCAGATAACACTTCATTCTATTCTTGTAAGTGTGGAAAATGCATGTGGTAAATTATAGTTCATTATATAACTGACAAGGGTGCTTAACTTTCTGGAAACGCTTAAAAATTATCTTCTTTGATGAAGCTATCCATTAGAGCTTGTTGACTAGTTGTTGAATCTTTTTCATAAGAGAACTGGAAAAAGAATACTAGACTATTGCTATATTGTTTGAAGTATTAAAGAAATCACTCAAATAGAGGCCATTGAAGTTGATCCCGAGGTTAAGATTACTACATATTTGTTTCTTATTGTTATGGTCAAGAAAAATATATAACCTTACTTCAAATTATGAACAATGTGATATAGAAATAGAGGATGAATTATTTATAGTTTGTAACTTTTTGATTGGTTGTTAGTTTACCTATAGATTATGGCACCTGGTAAAGATGTTAAGGAAAAAGTAGAGATGTTATTGCCCTATAATATTGAGCTGAAAATATTCAAGATATTTTTTAACCATTAATAATTGCATGTGAAATTTAGATGTTAATTACTCACAAACATGATTTATAACTGAAATTTAAATGCTTAAACATACACACATAAGAAAATAAATAGTAAGCAAACCATGAAAATTATAGACAAGAGCTGATAATGGAGTTCACCCCTCCTGGGATACGTATTCAGGCCACTTCCAATGGAAATGCCAATCTTATTTAGGCTTCAAATCTTACAATAATGGGTTTCTGGAACCACTTTTCTTTTCTGCCAGTAACCAGAAAAAAAACAGACAAAACCATTGCGATCCTCTCAAAATTTTGAAAAAAATGAGTATAAACTCGATCATGTTTTCCTGAGGCCTCCTATGGCATGTAAATCGAGAAACTATACCTGGATAAAAGAAAAAATAGTACATATTCCACCTCGGGATTCATGCCCATTAATGAATGTACAAACCTCAAAAACAGTTCCAAAGTGTCTCGAGAACGGTGTAAAACCACCTTGAGAAGCGGTCTAAAACCACCTTGGAAACTGTGTAAAACCACCTTAGGAAGCATGCTGAAACCACCTTGTGAATTGTGCCTCATACTTGCCTCTAACTCTATGCAAATGGGTATTTTTTCCCTGTCTGGAAAATTTTTCCCAAACCAAGATTTTATAGTGGTTTTGGTGGTGGCTTTGGGTGGTTTTGGGGGATGGGATGGAAGGCGAGACACCCATTTGTTTCCCAAAAATATGCGTGCAACTTAAAATGTGAATCCACCTCTTACTACCCAGCATATAGGCATTGTCCCAGTGGTCAAGGTAGTGTGTTATGGGGGTAGAGGTCTCAAGGTCAAACCCACAGGTGCCTCCATCTTCTTTGTTGTTTTTTTGAACCATTTGAATGGATATTTGTTGGCGTTGGATTGTGCGGTGGCACGTTAGTACAATACGATGGTGGCACATTGGAATATGGTGTGGTTTGTTGTCATAACACTTCAAATAAGGGTTTGTTAGTTTGGCTAGTTCTGTGTTGTGTTGGCATAATACAAGGCCTCGATGTTGACCAAGGGGTTGAGGGCTGTGATCTACCCTTGACCCACCCATTTTTCAAACAAACATTATTTCAACTTCATATACAAGATTTACCCTATACATAACAAGGAACAATGGTGGGGTAAGTGGTTAAGCGAGCTTTGTGAAGACTTTGGTGGGCTTGGAGGTCATGGGTTTTATTTCTATGCAACAAGGAACATTGGTGGGGTAAGTGGTTAAGCGAGCTTTATGAAGAATTTGGTGGGCTTGGAGGTCATGGGTTTTATTTCTATGCAATCCACAATTTTTTACAAACCACTACATTAACCATTTTTTCCAAACTAACCATTTTTTCGTCATTTTTACACATTTTTGTCGAAAATTCAAACCTTAATAACTTCTGCAACTGGAGGTCGTTTCACACGAAATGAGCGTTGACAGAAAGCTCTTGATGATCTATTTTAATCTATAAGATTTAATTTTCTCTTTGAATACTTCTAATTTAATTGAACATTGAAAGATCCTCCTGGATCAAATATTCTTCTTCTTGATCCTACTAATGCACATCAAGCTATAATTCAGTCACTTGAGGTTAGTTGTAGTGTCATTAAGTTGATTGGTTCCTTTTCTATGTAAGAAAATTGCCATTAAATTTCTTACTCTTGATGCATAAAATGTACATGAACATTCTCAATGCTTAATTTACTTAATTTATTTTGAAAAATGATTGTCAGTGCATCCATTTCACTTGTTATTAACACAAATTTAACATCTGACTATTTGTTAACACTCTTAGATAATTATTCCTTATTCTTTCATGATCTTATATTAAGGATGTAGTAGCAACTCTGTGAAATAGTCATGGCCTGAAGTGCCACCAATCCGATTAACATCCAGATCTATATATGCTTGATTGGATTCAAGTTATATTTAGATTCCAAGTAATTTCATTTAGAGGCTCATAGATATTTTGGAGCATCTGATTGAGAGTTGTTTATACATTTTCTTTTTTTCCACTGCATCTATGTATTCAAACTTCTAAATAATTATTCTAATTTTGTATTGACAAAAATATGGTCTCCAGAAGAAACATGAACTGATCTGTGGAAGTTTTGTATCAAACCATGAAATATGAACTAAGCAAGCTGGTGGTAATGCTTTAACTTTGGTAGAAAAACAGCGTGGCCAATCAAAAGGAGCACTTAATTTTGCAGCTCCATGTGTTCCACCCTTCTTACTAGAGTGATCTTTAACTATGGAGATCCTTGTGGAAATTTTAGACAAAGAGATTTGTAGTATTATTGGTTTCTAGAGAGGGGGTCGTTAGGCCTCCTTTGTGTTGGTACCATGCCAAGTGAAATATGGTGAACATTGCAAGAGAGAACCTTACAGATCACCCTATAATACCTCATATTTTAGTGCCCCTTATAAGGGGATCATTGGCCACAATTTGTGGGAGGTCAACACTCCCTTGTCATCTTCATTTTCCCTTCTTCCACTAAATCCTAAAGCATTATTTCTCTCTTCAGTCAAAGGCTCTCCTCTCAGCCTTATTCCCACCCAATTTGCATAATAAGGAGGGTGAAAAATTAACTACTACATTGTGTAATTTCCAACAAACTATTTCAGGACGACATCTTTGTTCCTCATATGATATTGATGGTTAAGTCATGAATCAAATAATGGTAAGAGAATTAAGAATTCTAGGTTTGAACTCTTTGTTTGAACAAATGAGCACTGATTTAGGTACTTTATGCAATAATTTCTACATAAAGCAATTGTAGAGGAACGTTATCATGATGTAGCACATTTCTAGAAAGACTCTAGAGTCAGTTGGTAAGTTTTTCTTCTTGTTAATTACTAGTAGAACCTAGATAAGTATGAAAATCCAAGTAACAAATGCATTCTTAATTGAAAACGGGATTTCCCAAGATTGCATGACAAACTCTTATGTTTATTTGGCATGGGTGATTTAACTACAATGTCACTCAAATGCCTTAATATTATAACCATTTTCTTTTATAACTTGCTTGTGAAATTTTTTTGTCAATTCTTTGATGATAAGGAAACTTGCAAAGATGATGTATCTTATTTCCTTTAAGCACATTACATATATAAATGTCCCGAAAAATTTGACCCTATTTGCCACAAATTCATTCTAGATACTTGATGCAATCCTTCCCAAGGATCTAAATATAAGTTTCAATTACAAACTATGGGAATGTATGTCTTGTTAGGAGCTAAAATTGACAAGACCGATGGTAAATATAACACTTACCACTAGAAATCAAAATAATAATTTTTTCTCTAATGATCAAAAGCTCTAAACAAAGTTCATATACAAGGGGTAATATGGAAGGTTCAATTTGATCACATTTTCATCTCGTTGAACAACTTAAACTTGAAATTGCAGCTATAGGCACTAGGAAATTAATGCCAAGTTTTGCATTTTTCATTCCCTTCCTTATCCACCACTCATGTTAGTAGTTTTTTTTTCCCTCTTCTTGGAGATAGAAAACGTTTCAACCTCTTGATTTGGATTTGTCATGCTTGAAATGGTTGGCTATTGTCATTCATCTTCGTCTTATGACGTAATTTTTAAAAAGCTAAGCTTTGAGTTGTGCTATGTCCCACACTTTGGACATGGATTTGGGCATGGATGAGCAATATGATTGAAGCTTAGTTAATGACATAGATAATTAAGATCTGCAACTTGCAAGTGAGGAGGTATTAGATCCATTTTCAAACATATAAATATTCACGAAAGTGTCTTCTCGGGATTCATCTTTCCTTTAACCTCCTAAAGATACCTATTCCATTAGAAAAGTAGTTTCTTCCAGTTGTTACCCTGGAAAAATATCAAAATGCAATGTCTTATAGATCTTTAAAGTACCATGTAATGTCATGAAAGATAATATAGCTATGAGTAGGTAAAAACTTAAGAAACATGGTGGTTAAATAGAACAAATAGCTCAATTTTAATTGCTTTATTGTGAATTCAATGGTTTTTTTTTCTCTAAACGGTTTCCTTTACATAATAATTTGAAGTATGGTATGAGACTTTGACAACTAATGAGGCGGTGACAAATTATAGTTTACTTGGCACATCTTTTTCTCACAAAAAAAATGGGCAAGTGGCCTTAGTAGGCCAATATAAAGGTGTAGAATTAAAATGTTTCTTTCACCGTCCATACATGTTTTCATGGTCTTTCCAGATAACTATTCCTTTAGTGTCATTATGATATATTTTATATTGTTTCTCTTTGTAGATGGAATGTGCAACTCTTATTTATGGATCTAGCTTCTAGGTTGTCACTTTTGATATAAAGTTGTTTGTCGTATTATCACCCTCCCTAATTTACTACTATATTGCTCATGTTGAATATATATCTTATACTTGAATGGAAAACAATAGTCAACTAATGGAAGCATTTCTTGTTTGTTCTATCCCCTGTTATGTCCATTGGTTGTGGGAGAGGATGATTTTCACAATGTCAATTGTTTGTATGATGATGAAGCACTCATTAGATTTTCATTGTTAAATTCTCATTTTCATATTTTTGCATTTCCTTCATTTCTTGTTTGTTCTATCCCCCTGTTATGTCCATCGATTGTGGGAGAAGATGATTTTCACAATGTCAATTGTTTATATGATGAGGAAGCACTCATTATTTTTTCATTGCTAAAATTCTAATTTTCATATTTTTGCATTTCCTTCACTTTTTAGTTAAGATTGATACAACTTTTTATTATTTAAATTATGCACTAGAGCACTTCACTCCATTCATGCCATTTTGAGGATTTATGGAAAATATGTCTAAATAATAATAACACTTTATGTATCGAATGATTTATATACTAAATATTGTAATTACTAACTAAATTCTTTCTCTGAATGGTATGTGTAACATATTAGAAAATATTTGAAAAAAAATACCAACGCTTTAGAAGACCAAGTTGCTAGAGAGGTAATATTTTATGGTGCATTGATGAGGTAAACACACTATTAGTCTCCTTATTTAATTTCTAACATGCATGTTTTCTCTTAGAGAGATGGAATTAATGTCATTACGTTTTCTCATGTGGATATCAATCTGGTAATTTATTATTTTTAATATTCCATTGCCATTAATTTTCTTTACATCTGACCCTTTGATTTGTGCATTTGGTAGGCTTCGACTTAATTGGAAAGTAAAATGACAAAGGATTATTTATGTTGGGCAGGGGGGATGATGGATTCAGAATTGACTTGTCTGGTCACTCTTGAACTAATTTTATGTTAGGACTCTTAACATCTTCATTGTAGACAATGCATATTGATCAAGGCTAATATAGCACGCTGACTATGCACCTCCGAGGGAATTCAACTTATAAATAATATGTTGGATTTCATTGTGGTGAATCAGATCATAGGTTATGGGAGAATGTTAAGGAAAACAAATCTACAATTCTACCTAATCAGGACTTACAACAAGAAGTAGCGGTTGGAAAACATGATCCTGACAAACGATTTTCCAAGGGTATTGGTGAAGGTGTTAAGAGGGATCATTCAATTCTTAAAGATATTCAGTGTGCAATATCTAATGAGCAGGTATTTTCTCTCAATAAAAATACCAAGTTTTTGCACCTTCTGTGTAGTGTATGAGCCTTGTCGTCTCTATCAGTGAGCATCCATATTTTTCATAGGAAATATGCATTGAATATTTAAGTGTCATATTTCAAAGATTAATGAAACAAAGGGATATTTTATGAGAAGTTTAAAAAGTAATCCAAAGAGATACTTTAGAATAGAGATCTATTTGTCTTAATATTTACTTTGAGCGACGCAAATTTTCAAAATTTATGAAAATTTGAAAATTTTGACGAACAGATATTATGTTATAACACTATAATAATTTTTTATCTTTGAATAGTAGTACTTTTCATTGCTCTTTTTATAGAAATATTGATAAAGATTATGCATAACCTACCATATTATTTTGGAGAAAATAATGTACTAATTAACCTTTATTACCATGCCTTGAATTTGATCCTAAAGTTGTCTTATTTGTGGTGTAGAAGGAATTGCTCCATTCTAAGAAAAAATTTCCCTTTTTCCTCACCAGCCACCTTTCTATATTGAATAACACATGTGACTTTAATGTTTTTATTCCTAATACCACATTAACCCATTATTTATATACTCCTTTCTTAAATGATTCCCTACTATTGTTGAAGTTGCATGCAAAAAGGTTCTCTTGGTAAACTCATTGGGTCCTATATTTGGTGATACATTCGAATTATCATAAAATAAAACAATAAATATGAGGAGTTGAGGTTCACTATAGTAGGCATATTTTGGTATATTTTTTGAATCATCTTCACAAATAACCACATGATACAAAGAGGAGTGCTCATTTCAATATGATTCTATTATTTTTAATAAATCAAAATTGAAAAAGAGTAAAAATAGATAGAAGAATAATGTTGAATTGGTCTAATTCTAGCAAATTGGTTAGAGTTGAAAACAATTATGCTGATTAAATTAGAGGGAGATCACACTAATAGATTAGATTTGATTTTTTATTAGGAACATGGTTTATATGTAGGTACATGATTTGTCAACGGGTAGATATTCGTGTTCTTATTAGTGTAGATTCATGCATTATAGAGTCCCATAAGTATGCCAAAATGCTTAATATCTCTCCTTCTTGTCTTTTACTTGGGATAAATAGTTTTCACATTTTTAGAACTTTTTGTAATGTTTGTAGCCATGGTTTTATACATGATTAAAAAGTTCACTAAGACTTCACAATGTTGTACAATTTAGTAAAAGATTCGTTAAGACTTTACAAGTTTCTATAATTCACCTATAATTTAGTGAAACTCTCACCAAGATTTTCCAAGAGTTTAGAATTTAGTTGAAGATTCGCCAATATTTCACAAGATTATATAATTTATTGATATATTCATCAACAAACTATATAGTTTAGTAAGAAGTTGCAAAAAGAACAATTTATGTCATTTGAGCAGGTGACCTTAGAACCTTTTGAACAAGACTATGCTTATGTTTTATACCACTAATGTAAAGTTATATAATATAATATTTTGAAGGGCACTGGCTCAATGGAAGAGAACCTACTTTATAAGCAGTAGGTTGGAGGTTTGATTCCTTCATTCCCTATATCACTAGTACAAAATGAGAGATAAGGGACAAAAAAAAACCAAAATTCGCATATAAATGACCAAAATTCATTAATTATCAAAATTAATCACCAAATATATGACTATAAGACGAGCTATAAATGACCAAACTAAATATGACCACATTTTTTGTCGCGTAATAAGATACTTGAAAATTCACTACCACCGGTTGTCAACTCAAAAGTGGTCGTTTATATGCGAATTTTTGTTGTTTTTTTGGTCATTTATCTCTCATTTTGTACTAGTGAAGTATCTTTTTTTATGCTACTACATCAATTTAACCCAGTATTTTAGTTATTTCTTTATTCTCCTTGGTTTCTCTTTCCATATAAAGAAACATGATCCTTGAATATATTTCTTACAAATCTATTCTAAATTTCAAGGTATTCTTAATTTTGTATCCAAAGAGGATTGGACTAGAATGGGAGTGGCTCATAACCAAGAGAGCAATGAAGGGAGAGAGAGATATTGGATTTTTGGTTTGAAATCCCCAGGAGATGATATTTCAATTTCTCTTGACATCTTCAAGGAGAATCTCATTATTTATGAAAAACCTATCCATCTTAGTACCGGTGTGTCCAAGACTCATTCTTTTATTTGTCCATATGTACTTCCCATTCTTTAGTTTGATGTCCATCATATCCCAATCCTACGCTGACTACACCATTGTTTACTTGAATGGGTCACATATTGGGCTCCCTCCATGATTTTCAAATGGTGATTTTTCCCTCATTTTTACTATAGATTTCCAACATTCCACTTTTTCCTATGGTTCATTAGGGCGCATATGTTGATGATTTTATAATGCTTCCCATTATCCTTATTTTATGCAATATCTATGTAGATCAAGTGATGTGTTACTTCCATGTATAATAATAAACAATGATCCTATAACTAGGAGGTTCATATTCCCCCTAAGGAACCTCTCAAGCTAATTATTGTTCCTACACCTGTCTTCCAAAATTTATTCCCCACTTCTATTGCATCTATTTCTGATAATTTTCTCTCTTGGATGAGAAGGATGATTGGTTGCTTGTATTTGATAAAATATTTTGTTGCTTCCATTCTAAATTTGTTGCCTAGTCCTATGCAGTTCCAAGAGACCATTATCATTATTTACCTAGATTTGGTTTGGAAGATCATACTTTTCCTCCTTATATTGGGGAATTGTTTTTTGGCATTTTTAATGCCTAACTACTTCCACCTATGCCAAGAAAGAGCTCTATTGTGGTCTGAAATCCCAATAAATTTTCCTTGTTTCCCACTTCCTCCCTTTTTTCCTACCAAATTTATTAGGTAGAATTTACTTTTCCACCTTACCTTCATCTTGTTTTTGTTGGTATTTATTTATGGTTGTTACCTAATTAGTTGAATTGTTTCTTTCTCTAACTGTTTATCTTCTTGAGTTGTCAAAATGATCAAATATAATTTTAAGAGAGAGGAGTCTTGATATGTTTATTCAATAATGGGATGATCTAGAAGATCGAGGATATATTTTGCAAAGAAAATTACAACAAATAAGCATGGAGGGGAGAGGGAGACAATGGAGGAAAAATAAAATTAATTTCAAGAGGAGGGATGGGGAAAAAAGGAGATATTTATTCAAATGATTCCAAAAGAGAGAGGGGATCAAATATGTTTGAGTATGGAGTTGAATTGAATTTTGGGGGACCTAAGGAGAAAGCATGAATTTGCACAATTTTCTTCTTCAATTTAAGCCATTGCTCATCCTTATTATGAGTGAATTGTATTAGAGTATTTTTTTAAGTATTGCAAAATGCAAGTATTCATAGAATGCCTTTCATTTGAAGGGAATTTTTTCATAATCTATATTTTGAACATGTTTCCAGATATTTACAAAGAGCACAATAGCTTATGGTATGAATTTCTCTAAATTGACCTCTACAAAATTTTAGGCAGAAGCAAACATTTCATATTTGGGTTCCACCTTTTATGTGTATTTTCCCGATGTGTTTCCTATTGTTCTAAGAAAATATTCAATCTAGAAATGAAGAGGAAGATGAGAAATGTTTACTTATATAGGGACTTCTAAAGGAACATCTAGCTTAGGATCAAAGGTTGGGGTCCAATGATTTAGATACATACCCCTAGATCCAAGGAAATGTAAGTTGTTTCTAAACATGAGGTCCCAATCCTCAAACTTTTAAAAAAGAAACACATAAAAACCCTTCAATGGAAATAATATGTAATCTTTCCTTATATTAAAACCTACCATTTATTTTGGACCTAGATTGATATCGATTTGCTTAAGGAGCATATGCCAGTGAATTGTCATATCATGCATCTATTTGTCAAAGTTAGATCAATGTGTATTGAATAAGAGATTGGGAACATGAATTATAGGAAGCTATATGTTTTCTTGACAAATAATGATGATTATTCTACCAAATAATTGACTATCCAAACTTGGATCTAATCTCAAAAGGGGGTTTTGAGGATTCTAGGGGGGGTAGTATCTTGCTTCAAGCAATTTTTTTTTATTTTGTTCAAACTTAGTAATTATTGTTGATATAATTAATTTTTAATGATTGTCCTCGTAAGATTTTCCTTATTTATCATTTAATCACTTAATTAAACATTTTTCTCTTATACTTTTTCTAAATAAATTTAGATGTTTTATATTAATAGGTTTTTATTTCTAAATGTTTATCTTGTAATTTACATTCACTTGATTATGTATAAAGTGTAATTATACTTGTGATGTGTGTCAATCTTTTTGGACTTAGTTATGATGTCTCTATATTTAAATATTATAGAATTCTTATATTAATTCCTAGTATGTAACCCATGACCAAATATTAAAAAGGAAAAAGAAAAGGATTTTGGTTTGTTTATGATATTTTTATTTTCTAAGTACCATGGGGTGATGTCATCATGATAGATAACATTTTATGTTTAAAATTTATTTTGAAATAAAATGAAAAAATTCAAAATGACTTGGTAAGAGAACAAGGAGGATATGAGTCCACCAAAGGGGAAGAGGAAAGGGGAAATTAATGGGAACATATTATTTTAGTGTTTATCACCTAATAAAGTCGCCACCACCTTGCCTATAAGTATCTAAATATTAAATTGTTAAAGGTTTTCTAAGAACATGTATGTCTCTCTCTCTCTCTCTCTCACACACA